>PNEQ01000331.1:0-22695 GCA_003012365.1 Medauroidea extradentata
CCGGCAGGTTGGCACCAAAGCCTGGAAAATCATCAGAGGATTTGTCACACACGTTAGAAGATGATTCATCAGAACCAGAAAGCACTTTAGATTTCGGCGAACGAAACATATTTCCGACAACAGAGAATACTTAGCCCTCTGAGAACCGGACTAGCAGGAGCATTCGAGAAACACAACCTGCTCTGGCGAGCGCTTGAACAGACTAGAAAATAATATTTTATTGGTCAAATAGTATTAGCTGACTGCATGAGTGAGTGAAGGTTTTAAAATTTTGGCAATACACAAAACTCTGGCAAAGGACTACAGAGAACTTTCACAACAATAACTGTCATGTCAGCGC
Source organism: Medauroidea extradentata (assembly GCA_003012365.1). NCBI lineage: Eukaryota > Metazoa > Arthropoda > Insecta > Phasmatodea > Phasmatidae > Medauroidea > Medauroidea extradentata. The sequence continues at coordinate 341 of PNEQ01000331.1, forward strand.
ACATTAAGTCTGTATCTTTCTCATAAACATACGTGATGGTTTTGTGGAGGAAAACTCACTTATTCAGGCAACATTTTATTATAGAAACATTAAATTTGAACTTTTTTTTTTATAACTGGTTCTTTGGTACTGAGCAAAAAGAAAATAACATTATTTCTGAAATCATAGATGAGATGGTGTATGGTCAGTTACCATGTTAATTTTGAACCCAAACGAAAAGATTTGCCTAGTTTTCAACAACCAGAGCAAAGCTTCAAATTTTTAATTGAATCATGGGGAGTACAGTCCCGGCATTAATTCCTGACAGCTGCCACCAAAACAGTTACAAAAGAGAAATTCTTAGTGCGACTTAATGCCCATCAGCCTGACCACAGTTTCCAAATCCAGCTGCGCTCTTGCAACCTGTACGTGTCTTCTCCGCCCTGTCATCCCTGCGCAACTGTTAAATCCTGGATGGATGTGGTAACTAAGAACATGCCTCAGTGTAGTAATGAAATTTTGTCCAAACTATCGGCCACTGTACAAATACACTTTAAAATTGTATAAAAATGGTTACAACAATTAGATTTACAAATTTCACAATGAAACAACTCCCCCTTAGAGACGGAAGGCAAGGTAGCTTGTAGCCACCACCTGCCGCATTCCTGAGTCTTGCTTTCTCCTCAGCTCTGGCTGGACAATAAATAAAAAAGGCACACTTGCTCTGCTGTCATGGCATGTTATCTCGTTTTGGAAGAGAAAGGAAGGAAATGCTCGAAGCAGACAGGACACAGCACACTAGAAGGGGGGAGTGTTGTCTAGGCAGGCTGCAAGTGACCTTGGCATGCTATTTATAGATAGCGGCGGACATTGGAGAGGCAAGCCCCTCCCCCCTGTTCCCATCATTCTCTCCGCCTGTCACACTCTAGGCAGTGCGAGTCATCTTCTCCTCTCTTTGTTTGTTAGCCACGTTTCATTCCCTCCTTCCCACTGGCCGATCCATCGTAGCCTCCCTCGTGCTATTTCACAGTCTCTTACTCCCATGATTTTTTTACATGCTAGCAAGGCACTAAAATTTTTTTCCCTAGAACTTGTTGGAAAAATCGTGGTGCGCACTATACACGAGTATATACTGTGCAAGAAAAGGTTATACCAGCAATAATTATTATAATTGTATGGTGGTCCATTTGAAACATAACAAACAAGGAAACTTAAACAGATTGACTATATCTTAAACTTAAATTTTGATAATTGAATTTAATTTACTTAAGTCGCCGATTATGTTAAAAATTTAATTTACTCATGTTTCCGATTTGATTACTAACTTATTGAATCCTGTTGTATTATCCTGAATACGTGCAAATCTACCGTATTTTTCCGCATGTAATGCGACCTCGCATATAGTGCGAATGGCAATTTTTAACCACTCAAATCGGAAAATAAAATTGCATGGCCATATAATGCGATACACTGAATGCTGTGCGCCGAGGCTCGGGCCGTGCGGGTAGGTAGTGTGGCAGCCGGCGGCACGAAATAAGATCTAGAGCAGAACATGCAAGCAAATGATGGGGAAGGGGAGGCGGAAAGCAGCAGAGGGAGGGAATGATTCAGAACGGTAAACAAGAGGATGGGAAGCGAGTCTAGAGAAGGAGGGGGTGAATGGAATGCAGACACTGTGACGTCAGTGTTGTTGCCACCGTTGCCAGACCTACGCTACGCTAGTAGCCCACGTCTGCTTAGCTGGCGTCAGGACTAGCTTTGCATGTATTGCACCTACATTATGTCAACGTGGTTATAATAGAAGCACCACAGGAACGATTTTAACAAAATTTTATATACGTTCACGCTATTGCTACCTCACAACAAAAAAAAAATACAATAAAATTTCAAAATGATATTGTTTTTCGAAAAACCGAAAGTTTCAATTTTTTCTTTTCAAAAACAAACATTTTTTGCGGTACTATATTCTCAGCTAATGTCAAGGTCTTATAAACACACTAAAAAAGTTTCACATTTTTACCTTAACATATACGGTAACATTTGAGGACGAATGATGATGTCGTGTTGATTATTAATCTGCTTACTTGAAACTAATACACGCGTTAAAACAATGGCACAGTATACGCTCTTCGAAACATCACCTCTCGTGACGTATTTTCATACAAGGAAAAAAATGTTTGTGTACGAAGACGAACAAAAGAAAATAATTCTCATCTTAATGCTAAGTTATATAAATAACACTATCTAGCAAACATAACAGGGCTGCGTTGGGCGTTGGCCTCTAGCGTAGACTGCTACCACCAGGAGACAAAAGTGGCACAATTTTCTTTGTGTGTACACACGTCGATATAGAGTTGACTCAGCGCAAGTATCGATCTCTGCGTATCGCTGTGATACCTGCTCCGTCAGGATTATCGTTTCTGAGTTTTGCGGCAAGAGCGCACCACCAGATGTAAGGGACGCCGCATACAATCGATTCATTCTCGCAACTCTTGATGTTCACTTCCGAGCACGCCACGAGTTGTTTACGTGACGCATTCCGCATTCGTACTGCCGTTTTTGTCATAATGTACGCAACCGTGAAAACACTCTCAAATTAAATGAATTAATTAACGTTGTATTTAATACAGAAATTGATGGTGCACAAAAATACTGTCGTTATGGCCGTATTTTGGTCTTAACGAGGTTCCGCTGTAACCCCCCTCCCAGCCTAGACACTGCGTCGCGCAAAAACCGCATATAGGCAGACCCCGAGTTATTTATCCTTTTGCGCACCAATATAATGCGACCCTGCATATAATGCGAATAGTGATTTGGGACCACTGAAATAGGCAAAAAATTATCGCATTATATGCGAAAAATACGGTGTTATTAAGTTAGACATAAAGCCTATAATTAAAGATTTAAATTACAAAAAAAAAGTACTTTACATAAATTTGAATTAAGTAAGAGCAAACCTGCACAATTCACAGTATGTTAGCAACTAGAGTAAGTCCTGCTGTAATAAACTCTTTTGATACTTTTTTCCAGTGCAACATTTGTGATTTATTTCTGCCCTATCACACTTTAATTTTTTTTAAGTACAGTTTTTTCAAGTGAAAAATAAAATCTGAAAGATTACATTGTAATGGCATGACATACGCGATTGCTTGGTAAACTGGAAAATTTATAGGCCCTTAAATTTGGCTGGACTCTCTCCTATCTGCATACAGCACAATACACATTGCTGTTGGGGTGGGTTTGAACATGGATGTTAACTGTATTAACTAGAAGAAAGAATCACTTCTCATGATCATGATTATTTACTTCAGTGAAAAGCATTCAAGTTGCATCAATATAGGCTGAGACCACGTGGACGCACACCACGTGTCAGTACAAAGGATCTCAGCTTGCCGATTATTATTTCTATTGCTGCTGGATAAAAACTTTTCACTATGCCAAAATAGTGTAAATATTTTCTTTAAAAATCAGTTTTTTGTAAATAGTTTATTTTTGGTTAATTTTAAGCGAGAAAACAATGTACATACTGTTTACAGAGTCATTTAATTCGATGTTCGACTAAAGTCGAATGTCGCAGCTAAGGAGTTAATAAACAAAACGAATCAAAACGCAACCTCTTGTAATAAAATTAAAGATAATTAAAAAATAAATTATGAAAATACAAATCACGGGGGTGCAACCATACTCTGGAACAGCCTGGCATCTTTATCAGGAAAGCACAAGTGCGGGTCACGTGCATACCCAGCGCTGACATCACTCTCGCCTCTCAACTCCACTTAGGTTACCAAAAGGACACTAAAATGTTTAAACACGAATAGCTTTTGAACGGCTGACTCAAATATAGATTTCTCCAAGAGGACAAAGTTATGCAAAATTCAGTGGCGCATCCGTAGACACCTACTATGCCTATACACCAAAACCCCGATTTTACGAACCCTGGATTTAACGAAGGTAGCGATTCTACGAATACAGTCTCAGGAACCCTCAAAAAATAACAAAATTATATGACAAAAAAAATTGTAAGGAATAACGTTGACAATGAATAAAAAAAATGTATCTAATTCACGGCATTAAAATATGAATTGTAGAGTTGCAGTTATTACTTGGTAAGTCACAATATTAAAAATAAAACAAAAATAGCGAAAATCCGTTAAAAAATGCGGCAGTGACAGTTTGAAAACCGTGCGGCGGCGGCGCCTGTGCCAAGCCGGCCGGCCTGTCTGCAACTACGACATAGTTGGATCTATATTGAGGTTGTACTATAGACGCAAAGTTCCAGCGCATGCGCATATGCTCGTTTAACTATAGTACAGCCTCCTTCTAGGCTGTTTCACGGCGTCTTATATCTCTCTCGTCTCGCGCCGAATGAGTTTACTTTTTTACACGAACCCTATAAATAATAGCGTGATATTATTCTTTATTGCGTTAACACCATACGTACTTAAAACAATTAACTTGGCGCATAATTTTCTTAAACAATGCGTTACTGCGTGTCGTAAAACGTGCGTTTCACAAGTGAGCACGATAATAGCGCTACCTATTATCTAAGTGTAGAAACATTTGTCTCCGAGTATGTCGAACTTGGAAAATATATAGACGTTCGTGTATTACGTAATCCCGGAACTCCTAATTTATTTTTACCGCATATACTGACTGTGAAAGTGATTATTTTCAATCACTTAAACATGTAATTCTCGACGATTTTTGGTAAGAACGTCACAAAATGGCGTTTTTGGAACAACGTCGGTATATGCTACGGTGCCGCTATCTATCAGCCATCTTGTGAACGTTCGTACAGTTGCGCTATCTGTCCCCTCTGCACGCTACTATTATCTACGTTCTCGTACAATTCATCAACGTCGACGGAATGTTTTTACGTTAAGTTATATAAAACTGCGCAATGAATAAATACATCCGCTTATTCCTTCTTTCTTTGGTGTATAACTTACAAGGGCATTTTACTAGTAAGGAATTCCTACTGTTTTTTTTAATTAAACGCTACGCAAATCGGGCTATTCGCGCGTGAGAAGGCAATCGAAAGTTCGGTTTTCTCATTTTTTAAGGACAAAGGTCGATTATATATATTGTTCAGCGGTGTTCTTTTGATCGTAAGACGTCTGCCTATTGATATAAATTTATATTTCAACTATCACTTGCGTTATTTTTCCGTTTAGTGCTACGGGAGTCGGTCTATTCGCTCGAGAGAAGACACTGGGAATCTTGATTTTCTCATTTTTTTTAGGAAAAGGATTGGTCATATCTATTGTTTAGCGGTGTTCTTTTGATCATAAGACGTCTGACTATTCATATAAATTTATATTTAAACTATCACTTGCTTTATTTTCCCGTTAAATGCTACGGGAGTCGGGCTATTCGCTCGAGAGAAGACACTCGGAATCTCGATTTTCTCATTTTTTTTAGGAAAAGGATTGGTCATATCTATCGTTTAGCGGTGTTCTTATTGATCGTAAGACGTCTGACAATTTATATAAATTTATATTTAAACTATCACTTGCTTTATTTTTCCGTTAAATGCTACGGGAATCGGGCTATTCGCTCGAGAGAAGACACTCGGAATTTAGATTTTCTCATTTTTTGGGGACAAGGGTCGGTCATATCTACTGCTCAACAGTGTGACGTCTGGCTACTGATATCAATTTATGTTTACATTATTACGTTAATTAATTTCCCGCAAAACGCTACGGAAGTCGGGGCCTAGAGGCACTTTGCAGAAAAAATGCAATTTAAAAATTTTCTATTAAGTTGGGGGGGGGGGGAGCAAAAATAAGCCGCTATCGAATTTACGAAGGTAGCGATTTTACGAATGCGATGAGAGGAACCGTGAGTATTCGTAAAATCGGGGGTCTAGTGTACTTAGAAAAGTCAATAATCACAACTTTAACACCTTAAAACTTACAGCTTACTAAGTTACCTGGTCCAGCAGGACGACCACAAAAAAAACAATTTTGAATAAATGGAAGCGCTTTGGCCGGTAAAGAACGTATTAAATAAATACAATGTTACACTGCAGCGCACTACATTGGCATGGAAGATAACAGATGGAAATCACTCATTACTATTCAGATTGGGAAATGTGGTTGCTTTGGTGGTTGGGCTTATTGCGCTCGTGCAGGGGCGCAGTTCATGCAATTTCAGAGTTTGTTTGAAGTAGGTTTTAGTTACGGTTACGACGCACTATTATTGTAGGCCACTGACATGACCACGGCTGGATCTCCCTCGCTGGATGCAGAAATTAGGTATTAAAGGCAAAGTAAATGTACTTAGTTAAATATTTATGTTAAGGTAAAAAAAATTAATTACAGCAAAGGTGGACGAAGGACATCACAACATGCCAGATAAAATGCAGCAAACCGGAACTAATAGGACTTTTGTTGCCAGTTTTAATACATAGAATTACATTCTATATGTACAAAACAATTGTTTATCACAGTGTTTTCTTAAAATGTTTCCACTGTGGTCGATCATTGAAGAACTGCTAGTCACGAAGTATGTTCAATATTAATTAATTTGTTTATTTACTGTTTTTACTTATATATTTATTCACTTATTTATTGATTAGCTTACTTATAAATTTACTTAATTATTAGTGTGCTTATTTGTACTTATTTAATTATTTCTGAATTATATAAGTCCTTATTTACTTAGTTACCAATTTTTATTTATTGTTGTGTGATGCATAAAAATTATTTTCTGGATATATGTGTCTAGCAATTTGCTTTTTGTAAGCACTGGCACTGTAGTAATAAATAAGCTGGTTTTGTCTTGTTTTAGTATGATGAATGATGCCATTACATTAGCTGCAGAAATAGCATCTAAAAGTCCAGTTGCAGTTCAACTAACCAAGCGAAACATAATCTACTCCAGAGACCATTCTGTACAGGAGGGACTGGATCATATCGTAAGTACATGAATAATGCTCTCTGAATAAAATATAATGCTTATAATTATCCATAGCATTCAAAATGCAGCACTACTTGAAGCATCTGATAATTGATTCTGGTGATATTCTGCTTCAAGCTGTCGTAATCCTTGCAGTAAGCTATGCAATCAATGGCTTCTTTATCTTCCCCATTGGTATCAGTATATGGTTCCCTGCAAGAACCCAGTTGCTGTATAAGCAAGCTTGGTAATTGAAAAAAATTATAGTAGAACCGTGATTTAAGGAGGCATGTTTAGTTGGAATTTAAGGTAATTTTAAAAACGTCTGTTAGCTAAAAACAATAACAAAACACATTTACTGTCAACAGGTAAGCCACGGCTGTGAAATAAAAATAAATTGGCGAAAAAACTTAAAAAAACGCTTGGCCAGCGTGCACATGGTGAGTTAGGTTGCCCGCGCACCATCAACACGAGAGAATTTATAACTAACGCCACCGAGCCGCCAATCTTTCCATTCGTATCCCGCCTGCACCACCAACAAAATTCAGGAAATTCCCATGATAAATGTAAAAATTGCAATGAACACTGAATTAAAAGCTTGCGAGACAACTGTAAAATAATACCTAAATACGCTCTGTTGCAGCCATTGTTACTTGCAGGCAGCTGCGCTCGTGAAACAAACTGGTTTGTCTGCTCGCTAAAAATACTTTGCACTCAAGCAGGTTTTTTTTTGCATTAGAAACAAATCATTTACGGTAGTAAATTTGTTCTAAAAACTTAGTATAAATAATATACAGTAGAGCCCCGATTTAACGAACTGGGGAATAACGAAAACAGCGATTTAACGAAAGGATTTTTCGGAACTATGAAAAAATATTCAAAAACGTATGAAGTAACTAAGTAACTTTGATAAAATGAAATAAAAAGTGTAGTGTAAGTCTATTAAAAATAAGTTTACTGGCAGCTGTGTAATCATTTTTCTTCGTAGATAGTGTTAAACCATCCGTCAAGAAACAAAAATAAATCTTAAAAATTCATTGAAAACTTGGCCGTGAAAGTGATTTTCAGCTGAGTGCGCGCGGTCGAGCGAGCGATGCTGTGTTGCACAACAAACGACTACCTAGAGCCTCATCCTGGTGGCTGGGGAGTGAACAAGCATCTAGATACCCAGTCCACACAGCGCCGCAGCGGACAGCACGGGTACTAATTCACAGATAGTGCTTCGCGTCTCCGTCAGAATGCGCTACCGTACAGCGTGCTTTACCACCTAATTCTTTTGCCGATGGAATGCAGTGGCGTCCAGCGTGATTATTTTCTGACACGTCCCGTGATAGAACCATCGTATCTATAAAAAGAAATAAGTTATTATGTTTTTTATGCAGACTTTTTACAACAAATTTACTAACGTAAATAATATGTTTCGCGGATGCTAAAAAACGTTTATTTTTAGGCGGGCAGCAACCAGTTTTTCACGAGCACTGCAGCTTGTAAGTTTAACTGGCCGCCGCTGCGTGCATTTATTAATTTACAGTTATCTCGCAAACTTTTACTTCAGTTTTGATGGCTTTTTAAATGGAAATTTCCTAAAATTTCTTGGTGGTGCGGGAGAGACGGAAAGGAAGACGATTTGGCGGTGTTGATCATCACTTCTCACGTGTTGATGCACGCGAACGGGCGGCCAAACTCACAGGGTGCGTGCTCGGCTCGATGAGTGTTACGCTGCCAGTTTTTAAAGTTTTTTCATCTATTTTTTTTTTCTTTTACGGCCTTGGCTTACCTATTGATGGTAAATGAGGTATGTTGTTGTGGGCTATCATACTTCCTAACAATTACTTCCATTTCCAACAAAAACTGCCCGAGGATTTAAATTCCCCCCCCTCCAAAGTTTAAGTTGCATTTAATGAAACATTGATTTAGAGTAAACATTTTCGGGTCCCGTGGCATTTCGTTAAATCGGGGATGTACTGTATTATGTATTTTTTTATAAATTCTCTTGTTTTATTACGGGACACGACAGAAAATAATCACGCTGGACACCACCGCATTCTATCAGTAATAGATTAATCAATACAGCACAGTACACTGCAGCGCGTTCTAATGAAGATGCAATGCACTATCTGTGAAATAGTTCCTGCGCTGTCCACGCCATGCTGTGGTGACTGGATACCTAGATGCTCGTTCACTCGCCAGCTGCCAGCGTGAGGATCTATGCGTGCACTTGTTGTGCAACACAGTGTCGCTCGTTCGGCTGCACGTTCTTATCTGAAAAGCAATCTTGTTGCCAAAGTTTTCAACAAATTTAACGAGGTTTTGTTTCTTGACAGATGGTTTAAGCTTATCTACGGAGGAATAAGTATATACTGCAGCCAGTGATAGTATTGTAATAGACTTACATTACAATTTATATTCCTCTTTATCAAAGTGACTCAGTTATTTCATAAATTTTTTGTTATTTTTTTGAAGGTTCCTAAAAATCCTTTCATCAAATCGCTGTTTTCATTATTCCCGAGTTCGTTAAATTGGGGCTCTACTGTAGTTATAACAAAGTCTTATTTAAGGAACTGTCAAAAATTCATAAACATTTTCCATTAAAAATTATGATTTTATCACAAGAAACAAATACTGCTACATTGTGCGATTAGGGCTTGCGGCAAGTTTTGTGACTATGTGAAACTTGCTTTTGTTATCTGTTTGCTGTAGCTACACAACCCCTATCTGGCCCACCTCTCTCTCTTTCACTGTACCATTAATCTTTTGCCTGCCATGACGTCTCTGATTGGTTCTTCCGATTTGCAACTCACTTCTCTACCCATTCCAATCAAGCACGTTTCTCTTAAATTAAAATACCACCCCTTTACCTGCAGCTAGGTTCAGTATTTCTGTAGTTATTCCCAGTCATTGTGCTTTCTACTTCAACTCGTATTTTCTGTCTTGGTTTATTGGTAACAATCCTGGATTATGACTTTGGATTACGTAGTGGAGAAGAGCGGGTTGGAATTTGAAATAAAGAGAGTTATGTGTTACTCATCATGAAGATGTAGTCAAAACTTTGCTTGCCTGATTCAACCAGTCACAGGTGTATAGTGTGCCAATCAAGGGACTATTGATCCACGAGACGGCAAATGCATTTGCCATGATGCTAAAAGTCAACGTTTTAAAGTGTTCTCCTGGGTGGCAATATCGCTTAAAGAAGTGGAATAGGGTATAAAGTGGCACAATATTGTGGTGGCGAGTGTGGTGTTGCCATGCAGCATGATGAAGCAGTGGCTGTTGAACAGCTGGTGGTTTGTTTACTTACAGCTGTGGCAGCAGCTGGCAGCTCGACTCACTTCCTCCTTCCCTTTCCCCTCTAAACACACTGCCGGTTGTGGATGTAACAAAAGGAATGATAAAATCAAAACTAGGCTAGGAGCTAGTTAGTATGCAGACTAGACACTGGGACATCATGTATGAGAAGCTGCCGGCTAGTATAAATGTACAGTTGCCATATTCTGTGTGCACCTGCCACACTACCGTCTTAGCTCATTCATGTGTGTCAATACGCTGACGCACCCCACGAGGTGCTTAGTATATATTTTACGCTCGGCCCCGTATGTTGTTAATATTTAAGAGTTAGGCCTACCTTGTTTTTGCCCAAGGGGTTGCTTGAATCCTTTATTGTGAGCCAAGTTGCTGTAAAACATAGAGTTAGAGGTGCTTATGTTTACCGTTTCTGTATGTATATATTTATGCCCGCCATAACAAATGTAAACAAACAAATGGACGCTATGCTAACAACGCCAGGCGGGGAATCATGAACTTTGGAGAGAGGAAATGTGTATATAATTATTGTAAACATAATAATATTTGCATTTATTTGTGCTTTGTTTATATTCTTTTTGGCAACATGGACGTTTTCACGGCCCCTTGGGAAAGTTTGAGCGTATTCGCGTAATTTTTGGCAGAGTGTGGGGGATTTGTGGGTGTTGGAGTGGCCCGCCTGCTAGCTAGCAGACGGCCTCCCCTCCAGCGGTGGCCATTTTCACCACCCACTGACGGTACTTTAAGCCCCCCTCAGGAGTATTTAAGGCGGGCGCTCGCCTAGCCAGATCACCAGTCTAGGGCTCAGGTCTCTTCCCTGAGCAAGCCTAGGCACCTCCCCCAACCTTGAAAGGGTTGCTTCCTGATAAGGGAGCCTAAACCTGCCTATACATCCTTCATACAGGTTGCTTCCTGAGAAGGGTCCTACCTGTTCTTGTGCCAAAAGCTAGTTTAGGAGCTGCGCGGGCAGTTATAAGGGAACGCACCCTTCTGCGAATTAATTTTGTCGCCACGAGGCATATATCTATGACCACCGGATGCGGAAGTTAATCTACAGGTAGTTCCGGGGCTCCGTTATAAGTGACCACGTGATCAAGTACAATAGTGAACATTATGTGTAACGATCAATATTGTATAAAGTGCCAGTGTCAACAGTGATTTGTGAAATTGTACAGAGTTAGATACAATATAAACAGTTCAAGTGCATTTCCTAGTTCCATTTCTCAGTGAAACTCTATATGTACTCATGTCAGACACAAGAGTGTTTAGTAATAGATATTTATCGTCAGAGGAAAGAGAGCTGATTGAAGGCCGCAAGGCAGAAGCCACTGCTAAGCGTCGGCAGGCAGTAGTAGCCAGTGGTAATAATGTACCTTTGGGAATAATCTCACCACCCCGAAAGGCATAAGGTAAAGCAGTATCACTACCATAACTTTGCCGCAATTATAAAGATACAGAAAACAAACCGCCAAAACGTGAGAGAGATCACTTTAGCCGCATCCTTAGGGATGTGCGACGCATACATCAGCCTTTAATAAGTCCGATCAAAGCACTGGAGAAACCTACGCCTTTGCCTCACCCTCATGTTCAGCAACTTAAGAGGGAAGCTGACCCCGAACCAAAACGTTTGTCGGACAGCAAACCCCGCCTCCTGAAGCAGTTATTCTAAGGTGAGTGAATAGCACGCCTACCCCCTCTTATGATAAAGTGAGAATTTTCCCATTCTGCTGTTAGAGACTTGTGTTGTGTCACCTGCCCCAGGAAACCACTCTCCTCCGGATACCTAGCAGCCTCTCCTCCCCTTCAGGGAACTCTCATGCTCGCTAGTCTAACATTGTAGCATCCTTGAAGGGAAACTTAAACTCACCCCTTGCCAGCAGAGTGGCGACAACGTCTGGTGACTGGACTGGAGTCAAGTCAACAATACATCTGGTGGCTGCACTGGAGTCAAGTCAACAACCCCCGTGTATGCGCCGAGCGAGGTGGTACAATGGTAACACATTCGGAAGGACCCAGGTTCGATACCCGGTTTCGAACATCCTGATTTCGGTTTTACATGGTTTCCCAAAATCGCTCTAGGGATTGTTGGGATGGTTTTTTAACAAAGGTCATGGCCTACTCTCAGAAAGAGTGTTTTAAAGTGAGTGAAGAGCACAACCAAAATAATGTCCAGCGATCAGTCAATCCCATCAGTCAAGCGAGGGTGCAGTGTTAAAAGTAACAACTGCAGTTAAAAGTATCACAAGTGATGTAGTTCAGACTAGTTGGTTATGTCATTTTTTTAACTTAACCTGTTTCAGAGCCCACACATCTGAGTGTGCTGCCATGTTAAAGGAGAGGAAGTACTTGACATAGCATAGAATGACAGTGATTGTCTCTGAATTTCAAGGGGAAGACATTTTTCCAAGTTTCATCTAGAAAATAGGAATGCACATGGTACACAGATAAATAAACAAATAGTGTATGGAGAGGGCACCAGAGGGCAGGGTATCGTACCCGAATGCAGATTTTTTTTACTTTACGCCCGTAGGCATCTGCCTATCCTGATGGATGACATGAAGTGAAGCCCTACAAAGAAGTCATGGAATGAGAAATGCGGGGGAAACTGGAGATCCCCGAGAAAACTTGCTAGCCAAGAACAATGTCCGCCACATTTCCCACATGCGAAAAATCCGGGCTGAACGCACCAGGGATTGAACCTGGATCCCCTTGGTGGGAGCTGAGCGATCTGATCGCTCAGACACTGTGGTCCCTTATGGTACATAGATCCACGAGGTAGATGGGTGTTTATGATACATTTTGTCATGTTAAACTCGCGGGCTGCTTTGTAAATTTTAGATTTGCTTGTGTTTCTTCACATTTTCTTTGTGTTACTTATTGATTCACACTTTTTTTTCACTACGCTTAACAAACATATAGTTTTCATCAGACTGTAAATCAGCTCTTCAGTTCCTTAATTTGTTTCACACCATACTTCCGAGTAGCATCACGATTGTTTGTTTGAATGGTGTAATTGTACACAATCATCTTGAAATTAGCATCATATAGTCTATTGTAACTCTTCCATATATTGACATGTCTCTTACAAATGTGCCTGACAGTTCCATTGTGTGAAGTTTTAAACCTGCCTGGCTTCCTGGAAAAGCTTAGTCTCCGTAAATCTGTGTACAGACACACTTATCAGAAGTGAACTGTCAAAATACGGAATACTTATATGAGACAGGCTATAGTTATATCCTTTAGACATGATTTTGCAGTACTGCCTCACTTTTCAACAAATCCAATTTCCAGATACTTCGCTGAAATTGATTTTAGTAATGTAAAAAAAAATCTCATCAAGTAAACATTCAAGGAAAACTAAATGAGGCCCCACTGAATACTAAGCTGTTAGTTCGCATTACAATGCAACCATGACAGTCATGTAACTATTTCTAGGTGTTACAGTATGTAAAAGATAAAAGGACATTATCATTTTTTCCGTTAAAATGTGCTGTAATAACATAAAATTGTAGTATAAAGTAATGGAGCAAAATAATAGGCTGAGGTGGGTAATGACCCATGACAGATTTAGAAGATTTTGTTTGCCAGTCATTTTATAACAAAGGGAATGTAACCATTCAATTAGACATATGAATTGTCACCATAGCAATATTTCGCAGCTTTTACATGTGCCAAAAAATAAATATGTAAATACAAATGCACCAAAACAAATTCTTACAAATGCTTTGTTCTAGTTTCTAAGCACTATTACCTTATTGTTTTCTTTTATTCAACTTCACTGTTCAGGTATCTCTTCCAGAGCATTTTCAGTCAACCTGTAAACAAAACAAATGGGGGCCATTTCAGTAATTTATTATGTGTATTTTCTTACAGCGTGACTGGAACATGGCCATGCTACAGAGTGAAGACTTCATGAGTGCTGTAATGGCACAAGCAACAAAAAGTCCTCCACCTACGTTTTCTAAACTGTAAATCAGAAAAATTGAAAATTCCGAAAATTTTTTACTTATGCTGAACCAAGTATGCATCACAAAAAATACAATGTTCCATAATACTAAGTAATTGCTGCCTTGTATTTTTATGTGTGTGTTATTATATAGTTTATAATAAAATTATTTGTATCATACAATCAAGGTTTTTTCTATTGCACTGAAAAATTTACAAGAAATTTTACAATTTATGTTTATTATTGGAGGAAGAGAGCAAAAGGAGAAGGGGACATATAGAAGTTAACTAATCAAGTAGTTTACACAACTTCCTTACAATTGAATTTTTGGGTCTCTTTTTATGCCTGGATAACACTTTTAAAAACAGTGTTTAATAGGTTTCAATCATGTAAATAAATTGATTAATTTTTTGACTATGCCCCTCCAATTAGTGCTGAGCCAATACTGATTTTTTTAACCATTAGTCATTATCTGATTTCCAGAACTTTTTTCATATTAGCCCTATTAAAAAAGCTACATTAAGGGGTAAAAAATATAAATTGTAATACTGTTCATGATAGTCTATAGACTGTGCCTCATTCTACTACCAGTACGGAAGATAACTGAATTTCTTACAGATAAGCTTTCCCGGGAACAAATTTCCACATCTAGTTGTACTAGTGTTGGGAAGAGGTCAAATTGATGTCCTGACCTACATCGGTGCTACTAACAGAAGAAAATGTTCCTTGTCAAACTACGTAATACCACTGAGCTTCCAAACTTTTAGTAGAATTAACCTCAACCATAAAAACTGAAGCGCTTAATGGTAAAGAATAAAAGAAACATAATATACTGTATTAGCAAAAATTTTTCATATACACTAGACCCCCGATTTTACGAACCCTGGATTTAACGAAGGTAGCGATTCTATGAATACAATCTCAGGAACCCTCAAAAAATAACAAAATTATATGACAAAAAAAATTTTAAGGAATTACGTTGACAATCAATATAACATACTGTATATAATTCACGGCATTAAAATAAGAATTGTACAGTTGCAGTTATTACTTGGTAAGTCACAATATTAAAAATAAAACACAAATAGCGAAAATCCATTAAAAAATGTGGCAGTGACAGTTTGAAAACCGCGCGGCGCCGGCGCCGCCTGTGCCAAGCCGGCCAGCCTGTCTCCAACTACGACGTATTAGGATCTATATTGAGGTCGTACTATAGACGCAAAGTTCCAGCGCATGCGCATATGCTCATTTAACTATAGTACAGCCTCCTTCTAGGCAGTTTCACGACGTCTTATATCTCTCTCGTCTCGCGCCCTATGAGTTTACTTTTTTACACGAACCCTATAAATAATTGCGTGATATTTTTCTTTATTGCGTTAACACCATACGTACTTAAAACAATTACTTGGTGCATAATTTGCTTAAACAATACGTTGCTGCGTGTCGTAAAACCTGCGTTTCACAAGTGAGCACGATAATAGCGCTACCTATTTTCCTTTCCAAGTGTAGAAACATTTGTCTCCGAGTATGTAGAACTTGGAAAATAAATAGACGGTCGTGTATTACGTAATCCCGGAACTCCTGATTTATTTTTACCGCATATACTGACTGTGAAAGTGATTATTTTCAATCCCTTATACACGTAATTCTCGACGATTTTAGGTAAGAACGTCACAAAATGGCGTTTTTGGAACAACGTCGGTATAAGCTACGGTGCCGCTATCTATCCTCCATCTTGTGAACGTTCGTACAGTTGCGGTATCTGCCCGCTCTGCACGCTACTAGTATCTACGTTCTCGTACAATTCAACGTCAAGGGAATGTTTTTACGTTAAGTAATATAAACCTGCGCAATGAATAAATACATCCGCTTATTCCTTCTTTCTTTGGTGAATAATTTACAAGGGCATTTTACTAGTAAGGAATGCCTACTTTTTTTTTCCATTAAACGCTACGCAAATCGGGTTATTCGTTCGTGAGAAGGCGCTCGACAGCTCGGTTTTCTCTTTTTTTTAGGACAAAGATCGATCGTATCTATTGTTTAGCGGTGTTCTTTTGATCGTAAGACGTCTGCCTATTGATATAAATTTATATTTCAACTATCACTTGCGTTATTTTTCCGTTAAATACTACGGAAGTCTGTCTATTCGCTCAAGAGAAGACACTCGGAATCTCGATTTTCTCATTTTTTTAGGAAAAGGATTTGTTATATATATTGTTTAGCGGTGTTCTTTTGATCGTAAGACGTCTGCCTATTGATATAAATTAAATTTCAACTATCACTTGCGTTATTTTTCCGTTAAATACTACGGAAGTCGGGCTATTCGCTCGAGAGAAGACCCTCGGAATCTCGATTTTCTCATTTTTTGGGGACAAGGGTCGGTCATATCTACCTACCGCTCAACAGTGTGACGTCTGGCTACTGATATCAATTTATGTTTACATTATTACGTTAATTAATTTCCCGCAAAACGCTACGGAAGTCGGGGCCTAGAGACACTTTGCAGAAAAAATGCAATTTTAAAATTTTCTGTTATGTCCGGGGGGGGGGGGGCAAAATAAGCCGCTATCGAATTTACGAAGGTAGCGATTTTACGAATGCGATGAGAGGAACCGTGAGTATTCGTAAAATCGGGGGTATAGTGTAACTATAACTGGGGTGTCCCACTAATGTAAATTAAGCCTATACAGCAACTTGGCTTTCTGGTAATCTACTCTATATAGCTAGCATATGAACTGATTTGCAGTTTGTAAGAAGGAAGTTTTCTAGAGATGCTATTAAATGTGAGTGATATCATTATCTACTATTATATCATGTTTATAAACATTGTTATGGCACATCTCAAAATTGCTTCAAACAGCTTTTCCTGACTGCTGTCATGCAACCAATACCAACCTGATTGAAAACAAAAATAGAGAGGTATACACTGGAATATACTATGCTATGCAACAGCGACATGGTTGTTGATGCACAAGCCAGTCTATACCTTATTACCTCCTGTTTCTGTACCTTGGATTTGACATAGTACCTGCTGTATAAAGCTCTTAACCCTACCAAAAAACATGCAAACATACAGTGGAATCCCATTACTAAGAGTTCTTAACAGCACAAAAAATTGTCGTAATTACGAGTTGTCGTAAGAACTGAATGTTTATATAAACGAACAATTTTCTAGTAACATAATAATAATACTAATACAATATGGTGCACAAGTACTTACAGAGTAGTACTTGTTGATAGAATACACACAAGAAAGAACGAACACATTTTCCGCAGAAGCGTGGAGGCTTGCGACGTTTCGCAAGCCGGGCTGGATTCTTCAGGCGAGTGGAGGCACGCTGATGTCTATTATTTAACGGAGGTTGGTAATTGATGCACCTGGCGGCCAGAGGACACACTAGGTGTGGCGGGAAGTTTGAAAGTGGGAAGAGAGATTATCTGATATTGAGGCCAGGTGGCTATCTGGATTTGGTGATGTATTGGTGAGCCTTCCCAGCCGGCGAAACGTCGCAAGCCTCCGCGCTTCCGCGGAAAATGTGTTCGTCCTTGCTTGTGTGTGTTCTATCAATGAATACTACTCTGTAAGTACTTATGCACCGTATTGTATTATTATTATTATTATTATTATTATTATTATGTAATGACAACAAGAAGTTTATGAACTTACTCGGGTTATGTTGGGTAGTGTAAAACTTCAACTCCAGGCATTCAAAAGTGATCCAAATGAAGTTTGCTTTTGATGTGTTGCCATGATCGGACAAATCTAACGTGTTCTAAAAAACAACTCTAGCAGGTTAAGCTACATAAATGTAACTTTTTAACTTCTTGCAGTATAACATACACAGTAAAAAAATGATAGTGAAACTGATTCTGCAATGCAGTTTGTTATCATAATAAAACCAAGATGCACACAAGCAATACTGTGTACTTAGTCCACGGGCGACTTTCACTTTCCTACTGTACCAAGACGGCGTCCATAACAATCGAGGTCAAGCAAGTCACGACAGCGTTGCCAGATGCAACTGCATTCCCACCATTGCCGTATCTCACGTTTGCTTACATTTATTATACTTGCTTATAATTATAAAAAATCATTTTGCGCGGTATGTTGATGATTGTTACTTGTGAATCTCTCATATCTACGAAAGTGCTAATGACTATACCATTTGTAAATACCGAACATTTATATAATAAACTGCATACTCAAACTGACGGTGCATTACAAAACACTCGTAATTACGAACGTCTCGTAATATCCTGCACTCGTAATAGCGGGCTTTCACTGTATTATTCTGTTCCTTTCTAAACCTGCATAAACATATATTGTACATAATTTCACTTTACACCAATCTTACATAATATGAGTTTTGGAGCACAAGTAGGTAAATAATTCTTGACATTACAGGGTGGCCACCAAATATGAACTTTAAAATTCATGCATTTTTCCAGGTTTCCAAGGTCCAAATTTTATGTTTCAAGGAATCGTCTAAATAGCTAACTGTAGAACTACACACATTTAAATAATATTGTGGGCACTAAAGGCTTACGTACAGTAGAACCCTGATTTAACTAAATGCCATGGGACCCGAAAATGTTTACTTTAAAATCGATGTTTCGTTAAATCCAACTTCATACCCCCCCTCCCCCCCAACAAAATGTTAAATCCTCGGGCATGTTTCGTCGGAATTTAATGTAATTTTAAAAAAGTATATTGGCTCAAAACAAAAACAAAACACATTTACCGCAATATGTAAGCCACAGCCATGAAAAGAAAAAAATTGACGAAAAAACTTCCAGTGGAACACTTGGCAAGCGTGCACATGGTGAGTTAGGCCATCCTTGCGCGCACCATCAACACATGAGAAGTGATAACTAACCGCAGAGCCGTAATATTTCCGTCTCTCTCCGGCCCGCTCCACCAACATAATTAAGGAAATCCCAAGAAAAATAGTAAAAAAATTATTTTTTTTAAAATGAAAACTGAATTAAAAGTTTGCGAGACAACAATAAAATAATAACTAACTATGCGCGATGGTGGCGGCCATTGTAGCTTGTATGCAGCTACGCTCGTGAAACAAACTCGTGTTGATCTGCTTGCTAAAAATGCTTTGCACTTGAGCGTTTTTTTTTTGCATCAGAGAAACAACGTTTACTGTAATAAATTTGTTGTAAAAAATCTGCATAAATAATATTACGTATATTTTAATAAACTCGCTTGTTTTATCACGGGACGCGAGTGTAAATAATCACGTTGCACACCACTGCATTCTATCGGTAATAGAATTAATCCATAGAGCACGCCACACTGCAGCGCATTCTAACGGAGACGTGAAGCACTATCTGAGAATTAGTTCTTATGCTGTCCACTGCCGCGCTGTGGAGACTGGGTACCTAATTGCTCGTTCGCTCGCCAGCCGCCAGGATGAGGATCTAGGTGCGCGCTTGTTATGCAACACAGCATCACTCGCTCGGCCGCACCCGCCGGTGTGTATCTCAAAATCACTCCCGCTGCCAAAGTTTTCAACATTTTTTTTTCTCAACGGATGGTTTAAGCTTTTCTACTGAGAAATAAGTATATACGGAGGTCGGTGCTACTATTTTTAAAGGACTTAGCTTACAATTAACATTCAATTTTATCAAAGTCAGTTTTTTTTTTTTTTTTTTTTTTTTTTTTTTTTTTTTTTTTTTTTTTTTTTTTTTTTTTTTTTTTTTTTTTTTTTTTTTTTTTTTTTTTTTTTTTTTTTTTTTTTTTTTTTTTTTTTTTTGTTATTTGTTATTTTTTGAAGGTTCCTAAAAATCCTTTCATTAAATCGCTGTTTTCGTTATTTCAGAGTTCATTGAATCGAGGCTCTACTGTAATTGTAGATGCTGCCCAAAATACCACTACGTACCTACCTACACACACACATTTAATGTTATACATAGAAATCTTACATTTCACTACAAACCAAAGAGGTTAAATTTAATCGTTGAAAATCACACTTGCTACGACATTTAATGGTTTCTGTCCAGGCCAATACAACACAGAAATGTAATGAGGGGTACACATTTAGGCCTATAAAATAAAAATGTCATTAGAACCCTATATTATTAATTACAGCTCAAGATATTTTTAAGGGAAAAAAATTCAGTTAATTATGATACGTTGACCTTCCAATGTTTTCCAAGATACCTAACGATTTAAAACTGTGAGATAAAATTTTTATTTACACCACATTTTATGAAACATCATCAATATTAATATTTTCAAGGTAAAAAAGGGGAATAGAGAATAACTTTGACTAACCTAAATAGGTACCTTGAATGTGTTTATTCACGTTTTGGAGCTATATATTTCTTTCCTATTCGAAGTTGACATGCAACAATTTTACCCTTGTTGCTTTCACTATTTCTTGCCACTGATAATTTTTGTGTTGGAATATGTCATCTGTTCCTCGTATTTTATGAGATGTGCTAAGAAAATCTAATGCCCGTGTCAGGTCTCCGAGACAATTTTGGCAAATTATAAGTTACATCGTCATTACAAACAGAAAATTCTTTGTTCTTAATTTGTTTTGCCATATTAAAAGATATAATATTAATTTAGTCACTGCATATTATGAAGAATAATAAATGAGGAGAATGCAATACCACAACAAATAAACATGTTGCATCAGTTAACCTAAACAACAGACATTTTATTGTCTATTGATTCTCTCGAAACTAGCTTCCGAGTCGAGAATAGATTTTATTGATTCATAGAGTGATAGATCTCAAATCATAGACGCACTACGGAACACGTCAAACATTACGCAATTCTTTCGTAACTTTAACAATGTATATTTTAATTAATTTCTGTTTGTAAAAATGCTTCCTATATGAATGACACTTTACTATAAACAATTCACCACAAGACCAAAATAAAGTCTCATTCTGGTCCATTTTCCTGGTAATCGGCAGGTTTTCATGCAGAATTCAAGGATTTTTCCAGGTAATAATAATAATTCATGCATATTTCCCACTTTTCCAGAAATTCCCAGCAAAAGGACACCCTGCAACACTTTAGCAGGGAAAAAATGTGCAGATTGATATTTTGTCAATACAAAATTATTGAGCCGATTTCAATAGAAATGACTCCCAAAATAAGTTACCAGCTCCAAATACACAAGGGGCAAGAAAAAACCATGTCCACTAACCAACGCTTATAGCTCGTTAGGGACCAGGACTTTGTTTGATACATCGTTCTTGAGCAAAGAAAACACAAAATAGTTTAAATCTCATGTAATAACCCATTCCAGAAGTAATTCTCCTTTACACAAGAGTTACATTCGTTTCCACAACATGCCATTAAATATTCACGAACACTAATAAAATTACAATTCACACCACAATGCATATAGAATCTCTCATATTATCGACGAACCTGATTGTACATACAAGTGCACTTTAATCCTCTCCTTTGACCATCGCCCCCATTTGACTCGTGGGCAGCTATGCTTTACCACTCACTGATACTCGACACGTTTCCTCCCCAAAAATGTGGAGTTATTTTCACACAGTTAAAACCATTTGGGCCCAGAAATCGACCTGTTGCGTCCCGCATGCGGTGTTAAATAAAGCGCGAGCTATCACTCACGACAGTGCCGTTGCTAAAGACTTTGTCGACAGCCCAACTGCCGGCGCCCCCCAATTTACACTCACTCGGGAAGGCGACGAGGGAAAATGCCCCCTAAGGGAATTGGTCACTCACCAAAATCCTCTATGAATCTTTCAAGTTAAGGATGCTCACCACTCCCTGAGCAGAAAAGATCACTTATGTCCTCCTTCAGTACAACACTTGCGTACTTCTCGCCCCCCGGCACGTCCAATTTTCTACACGTGAATTACCGCCTACCAAGGCACAAGCCCAGATCCCAGAGCTCGCGATGTGAGCTGCTCGGCTTCCAACCTGAGAGTGACTCCCCTCTCTAAGCGCCGCGACACCGCGGCTCGCTCGCCTCGCTAGCGCCTCTGCCGCCGGCTGGCGGAACTCGACCCCCCTCCCTCCAGGTCCCCCCCCTCCATGGCCAGTGGAGCGGAAGGTCCGGTGGGGAAGGGGAGGCTAAGGCACCGTCAACCGGGGCGATCCCTCTCTCATAAAGAGGCGGCCGAAGCCAGCCTCGAGGTTCATATCAATTAGGGGCAAACAGACACACTGCTCAGGCCCCAACTCAAAACTCACGAAAAACCCCACAACAGAAACTAAAGAAAC
>PNEQ01000331.1:23695-34489 GCA_003012365.1 Medauroidea extradentata
CCGTCAACCGGGGCGATCCCTCTCTCATAAAGAGGCGGCCGAAGCCAGCCTCGAGGTTCATATCAATTAGGGGCAAACAGACACACTGCTCAGGCCCCAACTCAAAACTCACGAAAAACCCCACAACAGAAACTAAAGAAACTAAAACCCCAAAAAGAAACAAACCCAAGAAAATACGACCTAAAAGCAGTAGCATCCGTTCATTATACTGTAAATGAAGCTACTCTCGATTCATAATGTAATTAGATTGCAAAACGAGCAAAAACAAAGCTACTGTAAGTGAATGTTTGAATGTGGTATGTTAATTTATAGTGAGAACATATTACGGGTAGGTTCATACTATTTAATCAATAACTGCTACAATAAAATTGGAATATTTTACCACGTGCTGTAACATGATAACTATCAATAATTGCATATATAGGTGATTCGGAATAAAGTGAGCACTTAAAAAAGCCCTGATTAATTTCTATTTTCTGCCAGTTTATATCTTTCTGCTGCATGTAAACATCAACATTGCCACGTGATTTTATTTACATAGGCTTGTACAATGTTTATATTTACATTACACTGCTCCGATAAATGTTATCTACAATATATACTCATTAAATGCACGGGTTATGAATATATACTATACTCAATAGTAATCTAAGTTACAAATATCTGTGAGTTAACGTCTTATAACACTGGTTTCTCTGCATCTACTGTAAATGATATGACACACACTATTGCCAATACGAATCTCATAAATGTGTGCATAGTAAATTACGACACACACAGTTCAAAGAATTCAAGTTCCGTTCAGCATACTGTCATGAACGACGATGACGCAATAAATAACATATTTTCTTAATGTGTGAAACAGGGGAAAAAAATATGCTGTTTCTATTTCCAGATACTCAGGCTGGCGATCATAAAATATAACAACTTTCATTACTAATGACTTCACATAATTCAGCCATGATATTCATAAACAGTCACTTCTAATACTTTTGAACGTGTATAGTAAAAAAAGACTATTATTTATTAATTCACAAAAAATTCTTATGACCGGCATCAAGTAAACCTGCCTATGTCACTGCCCATGCAATAGCGAAGCCAAGATGAACTGACTAGATCTTGAAAGTGTCAAAATGCTAATATGTTTTGTGACTACAATGTACAACAGGCACTGGCAGATCATTGTAGGGCCTACATATTTTTAAGTCAAACAGAGCTGCTTAATACTAAAAGAAAAACCCTAGCTATAAAATTATTTTATCTAACATTTACAATTATAGCAGGAAAAAACCCAGAACCGATTTAAAAGAATCAGTACCAAAGTAAGTACTGAAAAAATTTTGGAACCAGCTCATTCCTAACTGTATTGCTTATTTTATATTGTCGTGTAGGAAAAGTTATGCTAGAATTAATTCTTAAAAAATTTACTCATACACAATTACACTTTAAAATACTGGTAAAGATTAATCACCATAGCTTCTCCTAGAGAATTGCACTGAGCATCTAATATGCTAAACTGTTCACTATGCCCATCAATTTTCTGTTCCAGCCCCTCAAATATTTTTCCTAACCTGGTTTGCTCGACCAGCCTACCAGTGACACAATCTTCAAACTCTACTTGCCTTCCTTTTACTACTTCTAAATCCCCCTTAACAGCTTCCAAACCTCCTTTCAACTCATCCTTAAACTGGGTTAGAGTCACCCCAACTCTATAAAATTTTGTGTCTAGCTCTCCTCATATGCTTGTTTTCTGGGCTCCAGCAACTCTGTCTGCACCTCCAACAACTTCTTTGTTTCTGCCTGGTAATTTTTCACTTGAGCTACCAAAAACCCCTTAATCATGATAGCCAAACCTGGTCACCACCTGCAGCGGATGGTGGCTCAGTATCGGTCTCCATTTCAAACCAAGACCCTAAAGCAGTCTCATTGCTGTCAACAATTTCACTCACAGGGTTTCAATCAGTAGCGACTACACTTTGCGCCTTCAATTCAGTACTTTTAGCAGGTTCTGGTTTTCTGCCCTCCATTGCCTCCTTTTTACTTCTGGTCACCACATGTGACATTACACTTAGAATACGCAGACATAATACACAACAATATAACCCCCCCCCCTCCCCCCAGAGCTGAATAACTTACTAACAATGATGAATTTTGTTGATACACTGTAGAATGACTAGCTGCTCAAAAATGAGCCTCTGCCACCCCAACACACTGATGAACATGAACACATAGTTTTAAGTTCCGCCGAATACATGTCCCCCACGATGCACCGTAGTTTACCTGCTGCCCACCATAAACGTCACATACGTACCTTGTTGATCTCTATTACACCACTCCCAGATCCTAGAACTACTTAGTTCATCCCGATCCTGATCACGCCACCAAATTGAATGTAGTGCTGCCAATACGCTAACACTCATAAATTAGACCATCCTGGTCAGTCTAATGCTGAATCCTTCAAAAGGATGTACGTATGAATTTAAACTGGAACTAGTACATAGTTACTGACAGATAACACTTAACCATGAGCTCTGAATTAGTTTATTTATATAAGATTTTCTTTCCCCATTTCTTACATGGTTCAAACTGCGGTTAAGATCAAACAAAAGTCCAAAAGTAGTCTTAGCCGTACTATTCAACGATAAATTTACCACATTTTACATTATAAGATTTAAAACCTCCGGTGATGCTACAGAGAGAGTCAAAGCTAAAAATGTTGAAGAACTCAACAATAATGCCTTTATAATTGACGAAACCCCATCCGGGCAAAACCTCCTCTGCAATTACTTATAAACCAAAAACAAGAATCTAAGCTCTATGGCCACCGCCCCAGTACAACAAAGTCTGCCTTATACCCCACATCACAGCCTTATCGCCCATCTTTCCTTCTCCTCCGACCCAAAAACACCGGACGCCCGCACACGTCCAATACGCACCGAAGTTCCCAATACACAAAACCAAAAATGGCGGACCCACGCCACCAACCTTCACTCTCTCTGCCGCCTCTGGTGGCCACCCACCAAAACACAAAAAGGAAAAAAATACCATTTAAATAAAATACAACACATAACTTATCAAAGCAGAAAGTAAATACTCAAACGCTTAAACAAACATTTACATAAATATTATTTATAAGAATTACATTTATTATATAAAAGCTACAGTTTATGTCTGAATTAACGTCTGTAATCGGCTGGTGGCAGCCCACACAAAAGTATTTCTGTCTCTCTCCCAGACTAGGAGACTCGGCGCACTTGCAACCAGAGCACAATAAGAAATTAAAAACCAAACCACGCTATACAAAAAATAGAACTTCCCGGCAACTGGACGCCTGGCCGCTACACTGACCTGCGCCAAACACACCCCAGGCAGAGCTCGCATATGTAACTCCCAACAATGATACTGCTGCTAAAAGAACCACGGTATTAAAGGTGAAACCAAAATTAAAACAACTCAAATAAATTAAATATTACTTAGATGAAGCTAAATACTGGCAACTGCCACACATCCATTTAAATTACAACAAACAAAATAATGAAACTAACAATGCTGGAATAACCGTGAAACTAAAAATTTTATTAGATAAATAAATTAAAAACATAACATTAATAAACAAAAGAAAAATTAAATAAGACCTATGCCCGGTGGGTGGACCGCCCTGACAGTAACATATTTCATAATGTTACAATAAAAGTTTGCAGATTCTGTTAAGATTTTCTCATTACGAAGTACATGTGAAATTCTGAATTATCGTCATAACTGTCGTTAAATAAGCATAGATAATAATTATTATGGATACTGTATAGTAAACAATGTAGACTATTTTAGTCATGCATTGTTCACACTTTGTTTAGTTACTGATTGTATTAAAAGATAATAACTTACATAGATATGCATAATTCTAACAAATAAATGTGAAAGTTAATACAGAAAATTGGTGCTCTCGTGTTACAAGACTGCAAAGTTGTGACAGTTGTCATGGTAACAAAAGAGGTAAAACATTTTTATACTGAAACAACTATAAGAATGTGTAGACGTAATTTAGATGAATAATCAAAAGTGAGAAGTCTTCAAAACAGGTCTTAAAAATGCTAACTTATAAACTATTATTTACCATCAATTGGTTGATGTAGTACTCGTACGGTATGTTTCCTGACTCTGCATCAATGGCTACTGCCATCATTTCATCTACTTCCTCCTGTGTGAAGGGTTCACCTTCTTCCATCACTGCACGGCTGAGGAACTCCTTCGTCAAGTAGCCCTTTCTTGCTGGGTCGAGGGTGAGAAAGGCCTTAAGCAGCTTTTCAGGGGAAGCTGGCTGTAGTCTGGAATACAATTCCATTGCAAGTGCAACATTACCATAGCGAGCCAGCAGCTGTTTATGAAATTTTGTTTAAACTACAATGTTCAACTCTGACTTTGTAGAAATCAGTAATACATGTAACAAAGATCATAAATACTGAAACAATAATAATCTGCAAAACCCAAACACAGAGAAATTTATGTCATACACAAAATACAACACTCCCACAGTGTGTTACAATTCCATCACACATTCTGATGTCACATCTCACCAGCATGTTAGACAAAGTCAATTGCTACATTCCTCCAATAAAAATTGCTGGCGTATAGGAAAAACCATCTTCATTCTCTCAGCATAGTTTTGACATTGTAACTTCTCTGCCTCTTTAAGGCCATAATCCATCATTTGTACTGGTTTAACAATAATAATTTTTTTATACCTAAAAAGAAACAGACTGAAAAACTGTTGCACAGTTTTGTTACAAATTGTTTTTACTATGTAGTCTAAATTATTATAGACAAAAAATTAAATGGATTTGGTTAATTAAATAATGATAATTTCTTTAATGGAATACCTAGCCTTGAAACATTGTGTGTTTTGTCTTGAAAAAATTAGTTACCATAGTATATACAATAAACTCCCAATTATCTGTGAACCGATTAACCGGTTTTTGAATTATCCATGCTGCTTTCTATAAGTTTAACATTATAAAAATCAAAAAGGAACATAAGAGTGTCAACTCTTGCGCACAAGAATGGATAAACAAGATTGCACCAGTGGATCAACGAAATTTCAACATAATTTTTTCTCGTGTTTACCATGCACCCAAGACATATTTTAATTTATTTTGGTGAAAATTTTGTGAAATACTGCATTTGTAAGTAAAACCATAAGTCGTTTTGGTATTTCAGTTACAGTTACAAATTTTTTTTTTTTTTTTTTTTTTTTTTTTTTTTTTTTTTTTTTTTTTTTTTTTTTTTTTTTTCAATTTTATATTTACAAACGTGATATTTTCAGGTTATCTGATTATCCATGTGTTGCAAGGCACCAAATAACACAAATAATTGGGAGTTTACTGTACGGTTTTCAAGAAAACTGCAACAATGTTTTAATATATGCTTTCATTTAGGATTTTAAAAAATAATTATCATCAAAGCAGTATAAATTATGGCTTATGGCCTTGAGCTCAATACAGACACTGGAGCCCACACGTTTTTCGTCATATCTTACATTGTTACCTGTTGTTATTTCTAATGGTTATGTTTCTTTTCCAGGCAATGTGCATGCACCTAAGAAAAACCTTAACAACTTCCAGGGCAGCAATCTTTAGGATAGAAATACTGTACTCTTACTTGTTTCGCCACCTTAATAATGCATGCCTAATTAAAAGTAAGCAAAATGTTAGCATACTCATGTATGTGTAGTAATGTAAGAAGTATTACTTTTTGGTAGTTAATTGTGCAACTTGAATAAATAGTTGTAATCAGAAACTGCGAGGGAAAACCAGCACTTCTAATGGCCATCGTTGACTGTCACTAAGACAGCCATGTTAGACATGGATGTGGATCGGCAGAGGGGGGAAACTTCAAGTTAGCTTCGTGTGATTTTCATAGTGTTGTGAATCATAACTCAAGTAACCAGAACCTTTTAATCTTTATCTCCTCTGTATTAAGTTTAATTTTAAAATTATATTTTGATAAGTATTCACATCAGTTATAGTCTCTTAACCAACCAACCAACAGACAAAGGCTGTGGTCTTCTCTTGCAGTGTGTCTGAATCTTCATGAAGATTTCTCTGGTATAAAATATTTTCTGGCTTGCTTCATTCCTGACAAGCACTAAGCCTACACAAAATAAAGTTAAGGCACGATTGTATTTGAGTTGCTTGCAAGGAAAATATTCTACCTAATGATAGATACCCCTTGACTTAAAAAAAAAAAAAATATATATATATATATATATATATATATATATATATATATATATATATATATATTGTTGTGTGTTGGCCGGGCAGCAGGCACATCACATCATGCTGGGTGGTCAGCCCTGTGAGTCAACCAGTGGTGTCATGGGTTTCCGCAGCTATGTCGCAACTCCCGAGAGACGTCACTGGGTTTCCCCGATGACGCGAGTGCAAATACGTGACTATCAACAAGTACGACCGAGGTAATGTCTATTTTTAGACTCAGGTCACCATATTTCATCAGCCATTGACGTCATTGAAGGGGCCGTATAAAAGCCTTGGTACTGCGCAACATGAGTCAGTCTAGAATTGCAGAGTCTTGTGCGGAGTCTGGAGGTGAGAATCTTGTGGAGTCTTAGTAGTGAGTCGTGAATATGAAGTGAGACCGAGAGTGATGTGAGGCAGCGCCCTTAGGGGCGGCGTTGCCATTGGGACGACGATGGACGTCGTGAGAAGTGATGGGCTGAGAGAAGACACTGACAGCAGTGCAGAGATGAGGCCCCAGCGCCTTGGGGGCGGTAACATGACGGCGTCGAGGCTGATGTAACATCGGCGGAGCTGAAGAGGTGTGGCGTCTTGAGGGTGCCAACACGGCGGCGGTAGTCGGTGTCGAGTCTGAGTAACATCAGCACCCTGCAGAAGGGACTGACAACACTAAGGTGTTGTGTGTGGGCATGACTGAGCTGACGAGGTATGGCGTCTCGAGGATGGCAGCACGACGGTAGTGGTCGGTGTCGAGGCTGTGTGACGCCAGCGGGCTGCAGGAAGGATGAACAACACTTGTGGTGTTGTGTTGGAGTGCTGCAGAGGTGGTGAGCTGTGGAGAACAACACTGACGGTGTTGTGTCGAGGAGTGCAGTAACTGGTGACTTGAGGAGACAGTCTACCTGGTGATTCAAGAGAAGAAGTGCTTCGAGAGTTCGCTATTGGTCCTGCTCGGAGGAGGTACTAAGCTTGTGCAGAGAGGCTGGTGAGGGCATCTTGGTGATGTCAGGAAGACGTCTTGGTGACATCGGAGTCTACTGCGAGGCTACAGGCACATACCTTCGGAGCAGTACTGGGTGAGACAAGAGGGCTTCTGCTGCGGGTCGACAGGTGAAGAAGAGGTGTGCGACGGGAGTCGAACCGAAGACCTCAAGAGTGAAGACTGTGTGGCACTCTGGGTGCTGCACTGTACATGGTGAGCCATCCTCCCTTAGGACTGTTAAGGTTGTACATTGTAACTATTTGAGTAACTGTTGATAGGATATATGACTGAACTTTTATTGTGATTTGTAGTCTTGATTAATGGTAAATATTCTTGTGCTTTAATTGTCAAAGTTAATTAATGTTCTGTGGTGCAGTAGTAATTGTGTGCGTAATTAATTGTGTTGTGAGAGTTATAGTTGATTACTGTTTAGTGTATTTCGTAACTTTGTGAGCTATTAAATCCAGTACTTGATTTAACACTTTTATTTTAATTATTAGACCTCTATCCCAAAAGAACTCATGGGAATTGCCCACATGTGAAGTTTATGTCTCGAACATGTAACAAAAAAATATATATACATTATACACACATATACAAACACACACACACCACAAAATTTTGTGAAAAAAAAAAAAAATTTGTTTGAGAAGTCACCAAATTCCAGGGTGGGTGGTAGATACTATACATCCAACAGTTAATGTCTTGTGGATGTGTGAAGTGATGTTATGAGCATTCATACTTTCATCATTTTGCTTGTTAAATTCACTGATACTTAACGAGAATAGCAAACCAACCAAAATGTATTCAAAAGTCACTATTAATCAAAAACTAACATTCCTTAAACTATTAGTTTAGCTCTATACTACCAAATACAGTATATACAATACTAGCCAATACATTCTCACTAGCGTAGGAATTTCTCCCTTGGTTACTTACTTCATTGACAAAGCTAAGAGCGAACAAACACCAACTTATTACAATACAATAATAATGTGCAGTGTACTGATTACAAGATTCTATCAGTGTACCTGTTCTCTTGTATGATCTGAGTCATAACTGGAAGAAATTTCTTCAGTTGTACACTGCCTGATGTCTCTTGATCTTCGACAGCCACCAAAATCTCTTGAATCTCTGCTTCTGTTGGGCAGCAACCTTGTGAAATAAAATGTGATGCTGTTCTGCAACTTTTTATGTAGCCTACCATTACTGTGTATTGTAACAAGGTATTTCATCTGTAATTTTGGTAGATGATACATCCTACATTTTTCTTAGGCAGGGGACAGGAGTCACGTTTAACGTTTCACCATATGACCACAGGTCTCTATCTAAGTTGTTGCTAAAAGTGAGCAGATATATAACTGCCACATAGATTTATTAACAATATTGTCTTTAATAATTTGCCTAAATTTCTCTAGCAAATTACTTTATAATTTTGACCACCAGTAATTATCACCTCAAAGAAATTTTGGTAAAGTCAATAACCATCCAAAATAACAAAAATTTTTTTCCAAAGTTAGGCTGCATACTAAAACCATTTTCAAAAAATCAATGTAATGGTTTTATATCTGTCCCCTTTTAGAATTTAAGAAATGAAGTTGGTAAAAACAGCGTAAATAGGGACCTGTGGGCTTGCAGTAATTAACATTCACGATGTAGTGAAAACCCCTACAGCATATTTATTCCTTTCGTGGTAATGTACATATTTTTCTCTATTTTAACTTAAATAGTTTACATAATGCATGCCACAAGCTTTGAATTACCAACATAACTTCACGTGGCTGGCCACTTCAGTCTGTTTCTCAAGCATTGTTACTGCACGTCGAGAAAGAAGAGACAATGGCACATACAGCCCTGGTTGAAGGGGAATGACATCTTTTCTTGCCTCTGTCTATTAACACACGGGTCAGACTGATGGAATGAACCTCAAATTCTGCTTAAAATAACAATGCACAGCAGCAAGTTGTAGTTTATCTGTACCTCTGATGAGATCCACGTGACCAACGTATTGTGTACATGCAGTTTATGATGCTTACCTTTCTTTGTACAGTAAACGAGCAACAAACCAAATTGTTTATTCCACCTAATTATTTCAGCCTGCCCATTGGCTTGCAGGTAGGAAAGTCAACTGTGAACTGCTTTATTTCTCTCCATGTGATGGCCACCAGCTTTCACCATTAGTCGCCAATGTCGGGTACTCCCACCAACCGTTCCTATTTGATTGATTCAAGCAGGTCAGTAGTCTAGTTGTGGTCAATATCTTGTCTCTTACCAACTTAAGGGGTATTGATCCCTACCACCTTGGAATTGTCTGTTTTTTCTCGATAACTTCTATTCCAGTCGATGTATCAAAATTTTTGTCACGACAGGGCATGGATACAAACTTAATCGTTTTAAAATTTTTGTCACGACAGGGCATGGATACAAACTTAATCGTTTTTCTGTAATTGTTTAAACCATAATATATTCATTATTTTGCAACGGGAAACAGCTGAAATGGAAAAATTGCTTCATTTACGGGAGCGACTACAGAGGCCACAAAATTAACAGAAACAATGCCATATGGATTCCAAAAAGTGAATGAAACCATAAACTATGCCTTGTCAGCGCGAAAAAAGCAAAACAATGTGTCTATTCCCTGATTTGTAAGAAAAACCGTAAAACCGATCTGACAGGGATCAATCCCCATTAACTTCTATTGTGCTTGTTCCATCACAACAGGTCTAGTACTTGAAAGCAACTGCTCCTACATCTGTAAACCTGTTCAGAGTAAATATGTTTATAATTTCATTTTGTAAAATGTACTCTATGTGATTTGTACACTGTGGCCTAATATTTTATGTAACAAAAAAAGGGGTACCTGTTTAATGATAGTCGTCGATTTAAATTGTTAGGTTCAGTATATGGGTGCTGTAATTGAAATGTATATCAAATGTAACATAGTTGGACGTATTTAGTTAAATACATGGTTTGTATGTTGAATGATGCTCATGTTTATTTTTTTTAATATTTATTACAATTGTTTTTGACTTAAATTTTTTATTGCTGCCTGGTTGAGCTGTAATTTTCTTGCTTTAAGATTTCTATTTTAACATTTGTATCTTGTCACACCTTTGGGAGTTGCCTTTTTGTTTTGGACCATAATGAGTGGTAAGAGTATCAGTTCTGTGTATGCAGGCCTCCCCTCCTTTCCTTGACCCCTTCAACAGTTTACGTTAGGTTGGTTTACTGTACTTCCCATTATTCAATTAGTTTAGAATACCAAAAAACACTGTGAGCTGAATCAACAATATAAATTAATGTGTGACGTTGCAAGACGTCATGCCTACACAGAAAAATGAAGATGATGCACGTGCATGTTAAAGAGAGACAAGACTAAACAATGAAAGTTTTAATTATAATAGTTATGTTTTCCCCATAAATCTGTATTTAAAAAAGTGCACAGCTACTAACACTGTATTTTTTCTAGATAAAATTTTCATTAATTTGTTGCAAACTGCATACTGTGTACAAATCCATAATAATATACGGTAACTCCATTCCTCTACTTACGTTAAT
>PNEQ01000331.1:34589-58966 GCA_003012365.1 Medauroidea extradentata
AAAAAAAAAAAAAAAAAAAAAAAAAAAAAAAAAAAAAAAAAAAAAAAAAAAAAAAAAAAAAAAAAAAAAAAAAAAAAAAAAAAAAAAAAAAAAAAAAAATCAGTAATCAAGAGCAAACTTGATACAACTGTTTAAAAAAAATTTGAAAATGTTATTGTCATATCCAGGATGTCCAGAAACAAACGGATAATAAGCACACAACGCAAATCCTGGGCTAAATTGGAGACAAAAATGTTAGTGGCAAAATGTTGTACGATATTTGATATACACATTGCAATCTGGCAACATAGCACTGTAGTTAGTCCCATCTTGACCTCAACAAATATCTTATCTTACTTATGGTACTACTGTTCTGACTTGCATATTATGGCTGCAGGTTAAAATACCGAGAAGTCCAAACATGATTCTACGTTTATTTGACATAACATATATATGATACCGTAACATGGAACTAAGAGAAACTTTCTCCATGCAGTGTTGCCACATTGTGCACATAAACTGTTGCCATACAATATTTTGCCATTAACATTTTTGTCTCCAATTTAGCTCAGGATTCATGTAACTTACTCTGGTTATTATGAGTTTGTTTCCGGACACCCCAGGGAGAACACCCGGGATTCGGTAGCTCAAATTTAAAAATGGCTGAAAAAATACTCTTTGAATTTATTAATTGTTTCTCTAGTGCATGGTTATCTGTGGACTCTATGCTTTCATGTGCAGCAGTTGACGTTCCTGGCATTGGCTTGTTTTCAACCTAGCGGTTTTTTTTTCTACTTTCCATGATATTCCCAAGAAGAATCACCATTTCTAGTAAGAGTAAAGCAAGCCACAAATAAGTTCACTTCTTTAGCTTTGTAATGAGTAATATGCATTTGTTTTGTATTTCGGACAGTGTGATAGTTGTTAAACAACAGCTATACTTTATTTCTGCGGAAAAAAAAAACATTATTCCAGAAATATTTAAACAGGCTATCGAATCGAGGAACACTAACTTAACCATGTTGTCCTCAATTCGAAAGGCACTGCCAATTTTAAAAATCGATAAATGAAAACCACTCACAATAATTTA
The DNA here is from genome assembly GCA_003012365.1 of Medauroidea extradentata. Lineage (NCBI taxonomy): Eukaryota > Metazoa > Arthropoda > Insecta > Phasmatodea > Phasmatidae > Medauroidea > Medauroidea extradentata. The sequence continues at coordinate 35,659 of PNEQ01000331.1, forward strand.
TTCGTACACATTTCTGGACAACAAGGAAGGTTAGGAAATTTGTCCAGTACGTATATTTATTTCTTGGTATAAACAAATATTCTGCTTTTCAGATTTTTTTAACAAGACATTTCTTAACATAACAAATCCTAGGTGTTCTCCCGTACACACAAATGAGCTCACACATACACAACACGCACACACTGTTGGTATGTTTTCAGCCATTGCCACTTGGAACTAACTTTGGAAAACATGCACCATGTCTACTAGACAGTATTAACTTTATGTTTAAGAGTTTTTTTGTGTTCATTTAACTATAATCTTTATTAAAATAACACAGCAGAATGTTATTTTAGGACGTATTTAAATTTTATTCCAGTTCCAATTCTGGCAACAATAATGTAATTTCGGAAAATTTCATTTTAAGCATTATTTTAAGATTCTGCAAAGAAGTAGGCCTTCTACTTTTAGAAAAACAGATAAAACTGGACTGAACTCAAGGAGTTGACTGAAGAATCCATATTGAAATGTTGCGTGAAAATGCTTCAGCAGGGCTGAAGTGATAAAGAGGGATAAATCCAATTCAGTTGACTGGACTGGATTAAACGTTTACTCTAAATATCCACTGAACATAAATGAACAAGGGAGTCCCAATATTGAATTGTTTGCTTCTTTATGAAACTTATGAGGTTATAATTATGTTGATGCTAGTAAAATAAGTATTTTAATTTTAATTTTCTGCAAGTAAGTATTTAAGTGAAGTGAAAAAATGTGCTGGAAAATTAGACCTACATCACAAAATTGTGAAATTAACAAAATAAGTGCTATGAAATGTTCAGTTCTTGTCCACTTTTTATTTGTTCAATGATACGTCCAGTCTAATTTTTGTCCTGTGAAGAATTTAATAGCAGGTTACAAGCAGCAGGTATCATAATAAAAACTTAAAAATTATTCATAAGACACTTAAATTGGTTCTGTAAGTGAGTTGGTCTAATATATTCATCTGAAGCCCTAGGGGACTTATTCATACCTAAGACACGATTTTTCACATATGTCTTAATTTGTACATTCATTTTCTATGCTATATTTGAGTAACTTATGGCCTACAAGTATCTAGAGGTAGTCTTCCTAAGGCAGACCTAAGGTGGTAATGCCAGTGACAGAAGATGGTTTTTATAGATAGGAGGGGGTAAATATCAAGAATAGCTGGGTACTCGTATACTGCCAAAACTTTTTACTTTAGAAGTTAACAAAGATTATTAATTAAAAATATTTCTATACTGGTTAGTAGCAGTCATGCATAAAAAATTTTTTTGTTAGGAAAAATCTAACCTAAAAAAATTTTTTGTTAGGATAAATCTAACCTAAAAAATGTCTTTACATAGGGCAACTTCTAAGCACTATAGAAACTTTTTCATTAGTAAACCACACCTGTAAAATTATTAGTTAGGCTAGTATACAATGAGTAGCTATTCTTGATATTTACCTAGAAAATATACATGTCCTCCAGAGTTACAGTGGCTTCAGTAGTTGTCGTAGCCTCTTACGAGTAGTCAGCAGAAACTCATCCTTAGTGACTTATCAGTTCGTCAGCAACAATGGAATGATAGCTGAGATCACAAATAACTGGCCAGTGAAAACATTAACTTAATAACAGAATAGCACCAGTAGCCTGACATCTCTTTAATCTGACAGGATCTAGTTTCATATTTGCAAGACTACAGCAATTCTATTCTATTGCAAACGTAATAGCCTATAAATTTTACTGCTATGTTTATCATCACATGCTTTAAAAGTTAAGTTAAAATGTTATTGCTTGATGTTGCATATGGGAGGCAATGCTTACAGCAAAACTGTAGAAAACAGACATAAAACAATATATAATAAAAGGTACCGTAAAAGAGAGTGAGTAAGAACACAGGGGCAAACAGTAACATATTCCAAACTTTTAATATTTTCTTAAATAAAATTATCTGCCAATTAAAGTACTATTTAAAAACGTAGTTTATGCTGGAATTTTGGCTTTCAAATTGTGTTCTTGCTCACCCCATAGTTCCTTTATCACCCCGTTTTATATTAATAAAAATATTTAAAAAGTAGGTATTACAGTCGTACGTAGCTTTACAAATAATACTACTATGCACATTTGTATTAATAATAGTAACAACAAACAACAATTTACATTTAGGCAATTGCATGGTGGCAAGCTGTAACAACCTCCTCAATCCACCCCTAAACTTCCCAACTACCCTTCCCCACCCTTTTTTTTTTATCAACAGCTCCTTCGAATTCCACTCTGTTAAGTTCATCACCCAAATCTTCTCTCTGTTATTCCCTCTTCCTCTATATTCTGCATTAGTTAACAAACAGTCTGACTTACCCCAGTTTCCTACATTCACACAGTGTACATCCTAACCAGCCCTTTGACTATTCTTTCCTTCAACAAGTTCCACCCCAGTACCTTTAGTAACATTTGACTAACCCCCCTCCCCCTCCAAAAAAAATAAGAGGACAGAGCTATCAACAAATTATTAAACTTTTATTGAAACAATAGTCATTGTGTAGCAATCACAATAGCGCAAAGTGAGCAATGCGAATGAAAACATTTTCAGCCAATTAGTGATGAGCTTCTATGATGTCAGCGTTTCTGCCTCAACGCTGACTGGCTGCAAGTTGTAGTTTATTTTATAGCATTGTGCATTTCTCGTCGCGTCTGTCGCGAGCTAAATGATTCCATCCTTGTTTAAATTTAAGTTATTGGCGTTGAAAACACTATGACCAGTGCACACGAGACTTTATAAGGTGTTACACGATTAGCGTCTTAAATAAACATACCAAGCTCTTCCGATATATTCTGTTCTTTATATTCCATTACGTCCCAATTTGACTATCAGCAAAAAAAAACAGTTATACAAATATCAACAAATACCATGTCGTCATGACAACGCCAAAGTTCATAAGCAGCAGAAAAAGGGCACCAGTGAGTGGGATGGTAGGCGAATTGTAAACTAAAAGCGCTAGTAGATGTGTAGCCTAAACACATTTGCTCCACCTCTTTATTTAACTGTATTATTAAAGTTCTTCTGTAGCCGCCGTCGGTGACGGTTGTCTATCTTTCACGCATGGTGCTGGTGCGGCACCCCTTTTGACCGCGAGTTTCCTCGCCTTCGAAGGTTCTCATAAGCCTGGCTGTGGATTCTTTTGAATTCTAAGGCCATTTTGTTTGTGCTGTTTTGTTTTATGTCACGTTTTCTTGTACGTTTTCGACTGTGCGTACGGCGTACAGAGTTAAATTGTGTTTATGGCTGTACGGCTTACGGCCAAGGCCAGGGGCTGTGCCCCAAATGGAGTGAAGTGAAACTGTATTATTAAGCTACGGCCTATATCCTGCATGCTTTGCAAGTAAAATGAAGGAAACCACAGTTGTGTGTTATGTCAAATGTCCTTCCATATAAATTCCTTTTTTTTTATTAACTATAAATATGGCGGACGGGTTCTTAAAAAAAAATAATAAAAGTAAACTATATACAAGCCTGCACTCTACCAAAAGGCATTTGCTCAGGCAACTTTGCGCATTCCTATGAACCTCATGAAATACTTTCAGCTTTACTAAACAGGTATTTTTTTTTTAGCTTGTGTATGGATGTTTATATTGTGTATATTTCAGTTTTATCTTGTTTTATCAATTTTCAGATATTGATTATTGCTATTGGTCGTGTGTAACAGGCTATGGCCAATAACTATCAGGAAGCTCCGGATATCATACATTGTGACGTCACAAAAGGGCGCTGGTTCCAAACAGAGATAAGAGCTCTTGTTCAAAATTTATTAATGTTCGTTTTGTAAGTTTAGCATTGAAAAATCTATTTGTCTTCCCAAGTTTTAGCAATTTACATTTTCTTTTTTTTAAACACGCATATAGACCTAAATAATGTACCAAAACAGCAATCTGTTTAAGTGAGGTTGTTTTATTAAAATAATGAATTTCTCGGACATAAAGTACTTAAAAGTGTTGTGCGTAACGAGTGATGCTCGATCGCATGGAGGCAGTGCCCCCACTCGTCTTGCAATTCAATTCAAGTTGTTTTTATTGTACAGAAGAGTACAATGTGTACAAATATGGTACAAGTACGCAGTATAGGACTCGACAAAAGGCAACTTATGTACACATCCTACAATTCAATACATTTTGCATCCTCTCCTGCCACCAGCAGTAGAAATAGTCACAATAAGTTGTAATGGAATTCCAGAATATTTATTTTATAAATTTTCTCATGGTGTTAATTGTAATATTTAGTTACCATTTTCGGACTTTAAAAAGAATAACTACATAATTATTTTATATTTTAAACCCACAATTTTTTTATACATATTATTCTTTAAGTATGTTTCTAATTATGGATACAATGTCTACACTTTCTTACAGCCCATGTAACATTTCCATAAGGATGGTAACATCCCATCCCCACAGAACTAATCCTCCAGTTCCTTCCTAAACCTTCTACCCCCCCCCCCTCCCCTCAAGGACCCAACCACTCCCATTCCCTCACGGTTCTCATCAGCATTGACTGTCTACCCTACTCCAGGCTCCTCCAACCCCCCTAAATCTTCTAACTGTTACCTTTTCCCTTAAAAGTTCCCTTAGTTAGCAGGCCAAACTGCCCCATCCCCGTCCCCGTTCATCATCTTATACAACCTGACCAGTCTTTCCATTCTCCTTCTGTCCCACAACTGAAAAGGGGTCTCTATTCTCTGCAATAAAGTTTTTTTTAACAAACTCCCCACATATTTAAAAATACTCCATCTCAAAATGTATTCAGACAGAAGATTAAATTACGGTATATCTAACTAACCAGTGTTTCTACAATGTAAATGAGTTTCTAGATGCAGAGATAATTAAATAGACTCCAATCTATCCTTTTGTGATTGTGGTTGACAAATAGGGGTGTTTGTCCCAAAAATTGGGCGATAATACATTAACTATGTATTGTAAATATGTGATGTTAACATTATTCAAATTTGTTGTGATTTTAGTAATGTAAGGCCTATGCTCTTTGTAATGTATATATTGTAGTATGTAGTATAATATTTTGACTATTATCCCATACTACAAGTGCAAATGTACTTTAATGTAGTCCAGTGGATAAATAAAATGAACTGAACTGAACTGAACTGTTTCCATCCCAATTCCTTCATCATCAAGCTAGGCCTCAAGTTCATTTCCTCCTCACCAGCCTGATCCTGCCTTTTCCATTTATTCATCACCCATCTCGCTGCCCTATCCTGCATCTTCTCCAGCACTTCCACATACGGATCCCACACCATGGCAGCCTATTGATCCCACTCCGCTGCATCAAATTCCAGTACTGTACAAACCATCATGCAATATGCGTTTCCCTTCACATCATCACTAACTCCCTTCAGCACCCTCCAGGCCGGCCTAAAGTCCTACCATACTTATATTATCTGGCTTCCTCTATCTCCTGCCCATCCCTTCTGTATATCTCTCTACTCACCACTCTCTTCCTAATAAACTTCAATAAAATGATTCACGCACACTAATCTTCATTCTGTTCTCCTCCATCCAAGACCACAACTTATCAATATCCTCCTGCAAGTTGATTTTACTGCACACTCCTATATAATACAGTCATCTGCAAACAGTCTTATTTTACTTGCAATCCTGAATCCCATGTCATTCAGCATTATTTTGAATAATGAAGGTCCCAACTAACTAACCTGTGGTACTCCTGATGTAGCCTCTGCATCTTCAGACATTGTCTCCCTAACTTTTATTCTCTGACTTCGTCCCCTCAGAAAGTTATAGTTATCTTTAAAGCCTAAACAAGAGCAGATATCAAACAACCTGTTTTCCAGTATTGTTTAAATTTGTTTTGCTATGTAGCCTATTACAAAGTTTTTTTTCCTTCCTTCCTTTTAAGATTAAAACATAAACTTGAAGTTAATTAAATCATTAACTGAATTTTCGTCAATCAAATAACTAACCGAAACCTGGTAAATTTTTGTCATGAAAAAAATTAGACAATGTATTAAAATCTTGCAAACAAACTGGGTAACAGTTTTATTTTATATTTACTCTAGTTAAGGATTAAAAAAATTATTATCATACAAGTAGCAGAAATGAGAGAAATGAGGGGTGAGGAGCTAATTTTCTTTGACAGGTTGATAAAGTAGGGTTTTCAGTTAAGATTCTCAGCAACATAAATTCTCAACATTTTCATTTGTCGTCATACCAGGCCACAGGCCAGATTGAGTTGCACCTGGTCGCGGCAGGTGTTCGCAGAGTGTGTCAGTGGCAGGTGTGTGCTGGTTGGTAATGGCAGATGTGCGGTACTTGAGTGTGTGTGGCTGATCAGTGATGGCGGCAGGGCGTTTTTTTTTTTTTTGGTGGCCCAGATGGGGCGCACCCTAGGTTAATAGCTAACTACTAGGAGTTAGGAGGGGAGCGGGGAGGCCTGCGTGTGTGAACTTGACACCGACGTGCGACACCTGCCATTCCGGCCGCCGCACGGCCATCTGCCAGTGCAGGACACATGGCTTCGCCGCCCCCTCCCTCTACCAGCACATGAAGAAGGCAGTTTGGAAGCAGCGGCCGCGACGGACGGAACAAGAGAGACGTGGCACGCTTTTGGACTCTGATTTGTCCAGCGAGAATTACGTAACGCGCGTGTGTAACTATCCGGCCCAGTGTTCTACTTTGTTTTGCCATTTTGAACTGGCTCGCTTAAGGCCCTAGGGTATGGGGATGTGGACCGCCCCATAAGAGTCCATGTAAGGTATAGTTTTCTCCAGGTCCTCCGTGCTTTCCCCGATACGCAGCTGTTTCGACTCGCCAGGTGAGAGAGGGGCACGCCGGCACGAACAGACCACGACCCATCGATCCTCGTGTTCCCGGCTACATGCTTAACCGGGTGGCACCCAGAGCATTCCGACGCAGCTCCGTTCCTACCTCACTCTCACCAGACATAGCGTCACATTGTGTGACTGTTATATCATTGCCATTAATAGATACTACTAGTGCTTAAGACACATTTGTTTTAGTTTAAAGTGTAGCCAAGTTATTTTTAATTTATTTAACATTTATTGATTTGAACTGAACCATTCTGCAATATCATTTGTCAATTTCGTTGTGTTATCGTTCAAATATGTCGGATTATCCCCATGAAGGAATGTATTAGTATCATCTGCATACAACACAAAGACGTATAAGAGAAACAGAAAAGGTCCAAGAAAAGAGCCTTGAGGTACCCCTCTCAATATGTATTGCTTATCATATTTAACACACTACTTACTTAGTATTAGTAGATAGGTTAGGACAACTATGATTGAAATCAATTTAGGGCTGTACCTCTTATGCCAGATGCATTTAATTTCTGGAGAAGTATTGAGTAATTAACGCTGTAAAAAGGTTTTACTCAAGTCATAGGCACAACATCGGCCAGGCTTCACAAGTGGCATCGGTACCACAGCATTAAATCTATGGCTGTAAGTGCCTACCACATAGTTTAAATTGGCATTTTCAGGCTCTAAATTCCAAAACAGGGCCCGTCGAGGTATATTTTGTACGTGATAGTTAAGTGTGATCGCTGAAGGACACATGCAGATGAATGTGAAGTCAGAATGCTACGTGCTGCAATATATTTACCGCTAAAGGCCCTATTACACAATCAAACATTTATTGAATTCATTCAAGACATTCAATAAATTGGAAGAGAAAATAGCAGTTATGACATCAATATGGCATCACATGACATTCAAAAAAACTGAATTCAACAGGATTCGTACGGTCTTTAAAAAATTAATTGTTAACATTCATTTTAAGGGCCCTTAAAGCCTTTAATTGACTTCAGCAAAGCTTTTGACCGTGTCGATCATGATATACTCATTGCTAAGTTAAGAAACCTTTTCAGTTCTTCCCTGACAGCATGTGAATGGATTAAATTGTATTTATCTGACAGATATCAGTGCGTAATGTTAAACGATATTAAGTCTCGCTGGCAAGCAGTATTTAAAGGTGTACGTCAAGGATCAGTCTTGGGTCCGCAACTGTTCTCGTTACAGTTACGATCTTCCAAAATGTTTATCTCATACCAGTTATCATATTTATGAGGACAATCTCTGGTTGTACATATAATCAGCTCAAAATCAAATAGACTCTTCTTTTCAGAAAATGAATGTTGCTCTTAATGAGGTAGTAAAATGGTTAGAAGCAACTAATTTAAGATTAATCCATAAAAAACTCAATGTGTAATAATTGGTTCCCCATCTTTAGATACAGCTGCTAAGAAACTTTCATTACCTAATATATTAATTAAATAAATAGTCATTAACATCAGCAGTAATGTAAAAAGTATTGGGTATAGTAATTGATGAAAATCTATTGTGGGCTGGTCACACATCTTACATCTTATATTTGCAGTAGAGTGTATAGAATGCTGCATTCTATTAAGCGCTTCACTAATATGTTACCGAAGCGTATTAAGACACTCCTTGTTCAGACACATAAACTCTTCATTATTGATTATCGAGACGTTGTATACGGTGACCTTGCAGAACACCTAACTACTCTGTTGCAAAGATTACAGAACTCGTGTTGCATGTTTAATTTTTAATCTTAGATCCAGAGATCATCTCAGTCCGTATTACAATAAGCTGCATTGGTTGAAGTTACGTGACAAGAAAAAAGTACACACACTATTGCTTGTAAACAAAGTTTTGGATGAAAACACTCCTGTATACTTACGAAACCGCCTTAACTACCTCCGCTTTGCTCATGGTGTATCTACATGCTCAAAATCGGACAAACTTTTAATTCCAATCCACAGGTCAAAATATTTTTCCAATTCCTTCAGTGTTTCTGCAGCTAGGAACTGGAATGAACTGGACCAAAACATATGCTGTGCAGGCTCTTGCTTGCTGTTCAAAAAGAAAATGATGCGGTGCTTGCTAGTGTGTGACCCGGGTCATAGGGGGAAACATTTTTGTATAAATGCATGGATGAATGACTGCGTAAAAGTTTTTTTTTTTTTTTTTTAATTATAAATCTTTTAAAATTTTCTGTAACCTCTCCTTGTTTTGTGTTATTAAATCTGCTTTTTTTATGCTACAACTATAATTATCACTGTTTGTGTTCTTGATATAAATAAGACTGTTGTGCTCAAACTTGTATGACACCTAGTTAGCTATGATTAATCACAAGTGATCGTTAAGATTTTCAAGACTAAGTACATATAATTACTTAGTTTTTCTTCCATAAGTACATCACTCAACATTAACTGCAAAGCAGACTGAACATGTTAAATACTGTTAATCTTTTAATGTTTATGTGTGTATTGATAAATAGCATATGTAGTGTTTTTGTTCTACTTACAGACTAGTACTATAAATTCATTAGTTTAAATGGTTTCTGTAGAACATGTTTCATTTACTAGACTACCTGCTAAATCTCAGTGTTTTTTAGTTCTTGTCTGTATATTGTTTGAGGTCACATATGTATTTTTTGGAGTTATTAGGTTTTCTTTCTAATTAGTATAGGTAAATATTATTTTAATCTTAGTATTATTACTTATTTTAATTGTGTCAATTGAAGCATTTCTGTATGAGATCTTAAAGGTTCATCGTAAGAGGAGGCAAAATTGCCTTAACTGCATTTAATAAAGACATTATTATTATTATTTATTTACTTACTTTATCAGACAGTCCTTATTTTCCTAACTTATTTTTCCACGTTTGTAGTACAGTATTTACTCGTGTGGTTTACTACACACTTTTTTGTTATTTTTTGGGAGTCAAACAGCAGGTACACAAGATAATTTAGAATTTTTTTTGCTCCCAATATATGGGGCCACTTTAACACGCCTGACACAAAGACCTACTTTTATGTTCCTAAGACAAATAACCACTCTTATGCTCCTGAAAAAAGAATCACTGTTTTGCTCCAGAAAATTTTACTACAAATTCTGATGTGAAAATATAGACTGCGTAAGGCATGCTAGGTCATAAGATTTGCGAGTAAATACAGTATTCATACTTTTAACATATTTTGAAAAGAATAATTTGGAATCAGCACTGTTGGTAATATGAAGATGATTGCAAAATGTATTTGATCTGCACTTGTTTAGTTTCAGTACGTGTGTGATGCATTGAGAAACATGCGAGAGTTCATCAATATTTATGGCAAGCATTAACTTATTTATAATTATGGAGGTCTTGATGTCCAGTACAAAATTAATTCAGTAAATTGGTGTACCGTATGAGAACCACAGTTTTGGCAACTAACACTGCACTAAGCAGTAATAATTACCAGTGCTACCAGAATAATATTTGCTTAATGTTGTTTCTACGTAATAGATTCATAATTTTTTTCATCAATTTTTTTTAACCATCTGTATTTTTTTCTTTTTATTGTAAAATGTTTTTCAGTCCTTAAATATATTTTTAAAAAAATCCTTAGAAGTCCTTTTTTTAGCTGCACCTAGAAAGTATGAACCATGTTCAATAAATTTGAAAGAAAATTTAAGCAAAATTTGATTGTGTTCAAAGACCTTAAGTCAGTGAACAAAACTCACAAACTAACGTGCTCCCTGTCATGTTATCCTAGGTAATGTGAATAGTTTTAATGCTGTGAAATGCATACAAGAAAATGCTATGCGTTCTTAGTGACTTAAGAAGGTGGAGGCTAGGAACAGGCAGAATCGGTGAAAAGAGGACGAAGTCACAAAAAAGACAACGCCAATCCATAGGGTAGTGGTGTCCCTAGACAGTGTGATAGCATCCAGGACGTCAACCAGGAGATGTGTATGTTGAAGCCTACCCATTGTCTACCAACAAAAAGATACCTATGATGAATTTGCTCCTTGACGGACTGACCCCACAATATCCTACGTTCATTGGATTAATATGTTACGTGTTACTTGTGTGCAGGGGTGCAGAATATGTCCGACCAAGAGAACGAGGTTCGGGGAAATCAGAATACCTCAGGGGGAAATTTTGTTGAGAAAAAAAATCAGTATCTGCATGTGCACATAAATGAGCTGCTGCACTCACATACAAGCCATTCTGTCACATATTGTCCTTTGGTAAGCTCTGAATGATTGTTATTAACTTTTAACATAGTCAAATTGCCCCTTAATGTGTTACAAAGTGTGCAATGGCTTTGGTGGAAAATTTCAGGTCAAAATAATGTGTTCTGGGGAAATAGTCATTCCAAATACATTTTCTGCACCCCTTGTGTGAGGCAGACACTCAAGGAGGCGAGTGTTGGGAGGCCCAGTGTAGTCATACGGACAACCTCAACCTAATTTGACCTCAACGTCTAGATCCATTAACATTAGGGATGTAGTGTGCAGTGCTTCGACGTATGTACTTATCTGCATACTTTAAACACATACTAAAAATTCTAATTGGAATTCTTATTAGCTGTAAAACTGTACAGTATGAATCGGGGACAGCTCGAGCTCTAGGTTTGGGGGGATGCATCCCGTAAAAAGGAGTTAAGCCCACACCCCAAATTAAAGAATGAGAGTGGAGGGTTTCTTCCCTGGAAAAATTTGGTTTTTAAGGTGCAAATGGTGCTATTTAAAGTGTTTATAAAACAAAAAATTTCATATAATATTTTAAGGACAAACTATAGACAAAAGGTACGAATGGAGAAGTGCCCGTTGATAGTCCCGTAGATAATCTTTGGTAGCTGAATGTCGCAGTGCGACAAACTTCTAGTCAACTGCCGCGTAGATGTCCGCAAACATATTAGCCACACCTGGACCACCATTTGTTGTGTTTCATCTTATTTGGATCATGAAAGCTTGACTCAGTTACTAAGTTGTTCCATTAGTTTGAAGAAATTAGACTAAGTATGTGGCACAGCAAATATAATTTTATTGAAATTGGAACATTTTACAACTAGCTCTCCTTCCAACACTACTACCTTGCAGCACTCGGAAATAATATGGCACTTAAACTTTAATCAAAATTATGTGGTGGTAAAGCATAAACTTGAGGAGGAGGAGGATGCTTTAGCAACCCTGCACCCTACTGGCTTCATAGAACAGAGGAAAGAATTCAGAAGATGACAATTTGAAATTCAGCCATCTTTGACGTAACCCATTACACTGTTTTACAGTATGAATTATTTCATTTCTGTTAAGTCAGTTGGTTTTCCCCTTCTTGTATAAAACCATTTTATACAAATTTGAGCTATGACATGACATTATACAAAACCTATAAAACTAAAAAATTTTAATTGCTGTATAAAACAGTCATGATGTATTTTAACAAAACAAACTATATCTCCTACACATATTAAAACCATAACAATTTTGAATGAACACCTTCTCCCTTTAACTTTTGTGTAAAGATACAAATTGGTGAGGTCAAAGGGTTTTATAGCCTTTTAACAACGAGGTAGGCTATTAAGAGCCAACGAGGATGAAGTGAGGTGAAAGGACAACACAACATCCTTTCCCGAGCCAAGATTCAAACCCAGGACCTCTCGCACCGTAGACCAGCACATATACGACAGCGCTATGGAGGCTGGCTACAAACTGGTTGCAAGAAAAGAATAACCAGGTCTTTGAAAGTTTCAATTTTACTTATAATGCCTTAGAGTTACACATCACAACAATAAATTTCAGGCTTACATGATCAAAATGCAATTACAGAAGCTCTGCTGCATGGTCAAGAACAATTAATTGAAAATGAAATGCAGTGATAGTATTTTATGCAGAGGAAAAAAAATGAGGGGGGGGGGGGCTATCAAATGGTGCAGTACAAGCAGTAATAAGAATAACCAATTAAGTTGTGCATCATTATCTTTTTCACTTAGTGCTTTCTCTCCATTAATTTCCAAAAACCGGAATTTAAAAAAATACAGTATTAATAGTAATGTTACAACTGCTTTGCAACAGTCTCGCAGATGCATACAATTTTTGAACTTCTAAGTATTTAGTAACTTAACAAACGATATCAATGATACTGACACAATATTCTGTTCAATGGTGCTAAATTCACGAGTATCTAGTCAATAATTTCCTTAGAAATAATACACCTCATCTGCTTACGCTGTGTGTCATGCACAGGCATGAGTGCCGTAACATTATACGTTTACAAAAAGGTAACCGCTTAAGTCTGAAAGGTTTGATCAGCCATGTGACCAGGTTATTCCCAAACACAATATGTTAGCCTGGTTATACCTAAATGTATGCAAGCAATGCAGGGTTTTAAGATGGCTGGAATTCAAACTAAGCTAATGTATTATAAACATTGGTTAAATACTTAATAAATATGACAACAGCAGCAAATTATTTGTATGTAATATGTCCCAAGACTAACTGCAAAGTAAAAACAAAAACAGGCAGTATTAAGTTGTAGGTCCTGAAAAATATACTGTAGTAAGTTTGTATTCACAAAACAGTATTTAGAAAAAAAAGTAATTTTCAAGCTTGAATAACAAACGTTGCCTCTTTACAAGTTGACAATATTGTTATGTGCTTCTTTCTTCAAAATATGACAACAGATTCACAATCTTGCAACTTTTTGCAACTGCCAATGATGTCACACAGCCACATTTGTTTGGACAGCACAAAACTGAATGATTAAATTAAGAAATAAATACTATTAAATGAAAAAAATGTACATACTAAATTTTAAAACAGACTAAAAAAGTTCAAAATAATATTTCCAATGTAAATATGTACTTATAAAATTAAAAATATGAGGTGCACGTAATACATAGCTGATGCGTGGATAGTTCACTTAAATCACTGAAAAAATTATTGAACTTTTTTAAGATATGAACTGTTATACATTGCATTCTCATAACACATTTTTTTGTTTTAATCTTAGAAGTATTTTCATAGTAGAAATTATTTTGTATTTCTTAGTCTGTTTTGTATACCGAATACCAAATGTAGCTAATATATCTGTCGGGAAGTTAAAAGACTGTGGTTGTGGGAAGGAAGACAGCGCGATAAGGAAATACCATACTTAGCTGATCAGTATTCAAGCCACACGCCTGCCCTGCTTATCAAAAAGTCGTTAATTTATTTGTTTTTCTTGGTTTTCGCCACTACAGTACGTCTCCACTGACAGTGTGCCATGAACTAATGTCAGGTGCAGACAGTTCCCTTCACTGCGACATGTCTACCTACTACTAGCGCCACGTTGCTTCTCTTCACAGAGGACTCGTTGTGGTTGAGTAGTACACACATACATCAACCCCCCCCCTCCATTAATTTTTTCCCTCTTATATTGTATTATCCTCCTTTACTGAACTATATTTAAAGTTCCAGGTCTCTTAACTTATCGGGAAGATAATTTAAAATTGATTGCAATATTTATACCAAACAGACAAACAAGAACAAGAAAGTGAGTGATAAAACCATATACTACATAAATACATTGTTCATTTTTACTGAACAGCAAACTAACTGACAAGGAAGCGAACTAATAAAAACTTGTTAAAAAGGTGTGGTATGTACTTCACACATAAAATTAAGTTTTGTTTAATAGTACCAGATATTGTACAATACAATTTTTCAGTTTCCATCGTCTGAAACTAAACACGATTTATATGAGTGTATATAACGTAGCAAAAATTTATGAATAATATACGGAGATATTCCACCAGAATACAAAACAGCAGCCACACTGCTGACTGAATATGCTGCGGCTGACATATTTAAGCGGCCTCCCTAGATAGGCTGCATTTCTGTGTGTGAGGCAGGAATGGTAAGGTTGCAGTTGACTGACATATGCAATGCATTATCACCTCTCCGTGCAAGCCACTCAGCTGGCGTGCAGTGGTTTACTTCTATCCTTTTTCCTATGGGACTTTTATTGGTGACCACATTATTTTATTTGTGGTCAGCATAGTTCTTGAAAGTTGAACACTTGTTTCTGGGTATTTCGAATCCAGTTGTTATTTTTACAGATACAGCTGAAAAACCCATTTTGGCCATTTTGAGGGGCCCGAAAACGATGTTAATTTTTTAAACTATAGCGACACGGTTTGAAGTGTGTATTCTTTTCGTAGACATAAAAATATAATGTCCTTCAAGCAGTTTCGTCAAAAAAAGAATAATCGCAACTCGCTGCAGTACATTTCAAGGGCAGGTAGATAGGTCCCTAAAGCACATGTTGTGAAGTTATTACAGCTAACATTTTTATTTTTGGAATCAATAATAATGTTTAAATTTGTGAGGGATTATGAAAAAAATTAATTCAGTTCAATATGGCTGTTCTTAAAAACATACACTATTTACTAATAACTTACCCGCTTATTTTCTTCATACCGCTGTAGTAATCCTCAAACTATGGTCAACCACTTTATTGCAATCTGTTTCTTGATGCTTAGTAACCCACTAAAGGCAAAGCACTGAATAACTATCATCATAATTTTCATACCATAGCTCTATAACCTGTTAAGTATGAAAAGAAAGCTGTGATAATTGAAACAACTGCAGACCCTGTGTAACCGTACACATATCTGAACATGTTCAAAGTGAACTGGTTTAGAGTGAATGTACTGTAATTGCATTCCTGACTTATAAAAATGCACGACCAGAGCTATGATTTCTTCACAAAGCTCTTGGTCCAAGATAAAAACATATCCCAGCTATTCAAAATATTAAATCCAAAAAATATGAACGTATTAACCTACCAATGATATATAGCTCAGGGGCTGCGAGTCTGAACATTCGGCAGCAACATGCGACTTGACTGGTTTGCTCCTACTGACAACAAAAAGCAAGGTTGCAATGAGTCACTTTACCTTCCAGCATGAAGGACAATTGCATTGTCTCCATTTTCAAAATTTTAGTAGCTCCAAACTGCTCTACTCTGAACTTTTTTCTACAATTATTTCTGATTAAAAAATACAACCTTAAATATAAGCTAATAGATCACCATATTAAACCAGTAGATAACAACGAACAAAATAAAAACAAAGACAGTTTTATTTTAATGCCTACTAATTTTATTAAACAGTACTGCTTCCACAGACATAAAAAAAATCTTGAAGACTCTCAGTCAATATCACTGTAAAAACCAACATTTGAACTTGAAATAAAATTCTAAACAATAGCACAAATTATTCACAATTATTTACTTGACAAGCTGTACAAGAAGTCTAACGTTATTTGGTTTGAAAGAGGTAGAATTCATCTTTAAGATAAATGTTGCCCCAAATGTTTATTGTAATCGAATTTTGTGGCCAAATTCACACTGACATATTATCTGCTACGTGTAATTTACTTCCTTACTGTATAATTTTGTGAACATTATTTCCAAGTTACTGTATTATATTTCTTTCCAGTTTTAATAAAAGTCATCAATGTTTGTCAAGCCATCTTTGCTTCTTCACTGGAACAGTAGTTGCTTTTTCTAACCTATCAGCTACATAACTTGCTGCATCAAATTTCTCAGCTTCTTTTATTTGTGCAAGTAGTTCAGCTTGAAATACCTTCTCCTTCTTAAACTCTCTACGTTGACGAACTTTAGCCCACTCGAACTTCATACGCTTGCGCAGTTTCCTAAGTTTGTGTTTTTTCATTTTGCGACGTCTAATTACGATCAAACGCGCAGCTTGCTTTTCTAAAACTGTTTCTCGGTGTGGAACTTCTACAAAGGCATTAGAAGGGATTTCATCTATCTTCTCTACTTCATTACCAAAGGTGGGAAAATAAATATCTAATTTTAAAGTATCAAACACATCTAAAATAACTGTCTTGTTAGAAATATTTGATTTATGACAGTATTTAATGTCGTGACCATATTCCACATGTGGAAATAATTTGTTACTTTCCATTTGTTTTGTTTGTGTCAACTGAGATATTGAAATTTTTTGTGAATGTCCCACACTGCCGAGTCCACTTTCATGATGGTTACACACTGACGAAGCACAAGACCCATAATTCTTGATGCCTGAAATTAAAATAAATTGATGAGAACATAAAAATACTTTACAGTATGTATAATTTGAGGCAAGATCATGTGATAAATAGTGGCAAAAACCAAATAAAAGTTCATTTTAATTAACAGCAAAGCCCAGAAATTAATTTTTAGGTAGAAGCTAAAGCAAAATCAGCCAAATTTATATTAAGATACTGATAGAGTAAAATACACATAATGAGAAACTGAAAAATTTGCACCAGAATAATTTGAAAAGGTAAGATGCTTGCTGTAAATTATACAGGACCGGATGTTGTCAAGTTGCATGTCAATATTCTGGGGAAACAATCCTCACTTCTAGAGGAACAAACAATGTTACATGGACATAGGTCCGAAAACACACAATTCTGTACTACAGTTCACAATACAGTACATGATGTAGGGTTCTTAGCATGTGCTGGATCATGTTGCCATGGAACATCATTACAGCATTACAACTTGAAAAGTTTAGAACCTAATACAAGACATTACTTCATGGTTCTGAGCTGACGTTAAGTTGAAGTTTTTTTTTGTAGTTTGTTTAGATTTGGTAAGTGGTAGGTTTTTCCTTTGTTTTTTTTTTTCCTCTCTTTGATATTTTGTGATTTTGCTTCGTTGGTTTAGAGTTGTTAGCTTCAGTCCTAGGTTTTGAATTGTGGTGGTCTCCCCTTTTTTGAAATGTTTGTTGATAGGAGTCCCTTCCTTTCCAGGTCGAAGCATTTGCATACGTTCGGTTGGCCACCGGGCACGTTGAATGGTTACGGATGACGTAGTGTGGCAGCATGAAGGGGAAAGGAGGGGTGTTGGGCAGAGCCAGCCAACGTCGTCTTGTGCGGCCACTCCGTCTGGAAGAGCCAACCAGAGCAGTTGTAGTGAGTCGTAACGGTGTCAAGTGCAGAGCAGATGGTTTTTGGTTTTGGTTGAGTATGGAGATGATTTCTGGTATGTATTTTCGTTTTTGCGGAGCATACGTGGACTTTATCTTCCACCCTCTGGAAATCTGTGATATTGACGATCATGATAGGATTTTGCAACTTGCTGGCATGCAACTCCATGTGGAGTTTGCAGTACGAGACACTGGAACTAGAGGTATGTGCTGTAGGGCTGTACGGGCATGTTGCCTGTGGTCTCTGTGTCAAATTCTTCGGATCAATCGACAGCTTAGTCAATACGTGGTGTGGGAGCAACTTTTGATGATGTATAGACTTCCGTCAGGATTGAGCGACTAGGCATTGAGGTTTCACTCCAGTTGCAAGAGAAAAGTCAATCAAATGGGAACTGTATCAACGAGAAGTGCAGAGTAACTGAGAGAGAGTGTAATCGCCTTTTACTGTAGCTTTTACCCAATTTTTTAATGTACAGATGTATTTGTTGAGATATTATATAATTGATGAAATTATGTGAAAGATGGTTAAAAGAACAATTTGTATGTCAAGTGGATGAAAAGAACTGTCTGTTATTGAAAATGTGTGAATCTGCTATATGAATAACGTAAATAATTGTGTCAATTTAATTGGGTCAGTGATTCCTTCAAGATGATGCCCCTAGTGAGGCATGAAAGATGTTTTGTGATTACTTGTGATTTTGCACTCTTGGTTTAATCATCTACTGCGAGTCCCTTAGTGATAGGGGGCACAAATTGGGTGTGTACGCAGCTAGGCACGGCTCAGTTCAATGTAAACCCTATTGATGTAATATCTTGCATTAAGTGCTAATCTTTTGGAGCCACCCTCATGACGGCAAGCAAAAATAAGTCTTGTATGTAATTTTTATGTGCTTCTTATCGACTGCCACGTACGTCAATGCTGATTCACTACTGGTACATTTAACAACGTTTTGCAACCCTGTCCAAAATAAGACATTATTTAGTATTTCACATCACATAGTCTGTACACCTATGTCCATTACATAAACCATATAAAAATTACTTATTATACAAGATTATAGCAACAATCCATTCGTAAAATAAAAAACAAAGAAGTGAATTTTTTGGATTTTTCTTTGAGAATCAGAAACTGGGCCATACATGGCAAACAAAAATTAATGCCTTAAGTTTTTCAGACTGTATTTGATATTAAATGATACTTGTCAGTCTACAGGATCAGAGCTTTTCCAAACAAAAAACACATTCACTTTCCTTCCTCAAATACTGTGTCATGTGTACACAGCAAAACACAAGATGGCTTTCTGGTAAACTTGTACAGTAGATTACATTTTGCAGAATAAAACATAACATTTGGATATTTGCGTTTTAAAGATTTCAGTGGGGTTTCTACATCCCTTTTCATGTGACGGGTTTCCATCCAAACCAACTTTTTTTTACACATCGTCATTTAAAAATGCTCCTAAGCCCTAGGTTTGCACCTAAGATACACAGCATACAGCATAGGCAATAGTGTGTTCATGTGTACGTATTTTGTTGTTCCTTGAATTTTCGACAGTGCACATTCAACGTTACCTACATGTTTCTAACTCAAGATACCATAATTAATAATTTTTTTGTGGAACTCTCGCTGTAGCTTCATTTGTGATTTGAAAGAAAACTATGAGTCCCAGGCTGTTGCAACAAGAGGACTTTTTTTGTTGGACAGGTAACATTATTCAATAAGTCATCTTCAGATATTCGAAAATCCTGATGGTAAAAAAGTTGTATGCAATAAGAGGGTAGCCACCCCTGCTATTTTCATAAGGGTGGAAGGTATCAAACAGCATTTGCTGTTGGTTTGCAGATCCCAATAACATTAAGCAATGCTTAAAATATTGTATTTTTATGTCAATTAGATTCTGATATTTTGGGAAAATACTGTTTTAAAATTGAATGTCCAGAGGCCCATTACTCCCTTAATATTGCGTTTAGGTGAAAAGTGTAAAACATATTTTAGTCATAGTTTTTAGCAAGGAACACGCATGCAGAGTTTGTCTGCCTATTTAAGAAACATCCTGTACACAGAGGTGAGCAAAGGAAACAACTTGCAGGACATTGATAAGTTGTGGCTTAGACAGAGAACTGAATGAAACAATGTGCATAAAACCAAGTTTGTGAGGTTTTCTATGATGAGAGTGGTGAATAAAGAGGTATACAGATGGGATAGGCAGGAGATAAAGGAAGCCACAGGTGGGTTGTGATACAGACTGATCTAAGTTGGACAAAGCAGGTGGACAGAGTGGTTAAGGGTTTTATGCAGAGGACCACGAACTGAATTTTGGGGGGGAGAGGGAGTAAATGCCAAGCAGAGGGGCGGGACCGGCCTGAGAGTGAGGAGGCCGGTATTGGAGGAAGGGATGTGTCAGTCAGCGCGCAGCAGGAAGGGAGGGGAGCCTGGTGGAAGCTCAGTTTACCACCCCTCCTTTATTCTCTAGCCGTTAGCAGGACGAGGCGGTCGAAAGGCGCAGCCACCCTCTTGTTCTACAGGTACCGGCTGCCTGAAACGATAGTTTGTGGTCTGAAGCGAGCGTTTGCACATACGCCAGCACTTACTGCGTCGGAGGCGCGCCAAGTTCCTCGCCACGAATTATTATTATTTTTAGTAGATTCCTAACCCAACAAAATCACTGTCTTGCATTTTAAACTAACCCAAACCAAATGTGACAAGGAACTGGTAAAGGAGAGGAAGGGATTGTGCAGAACTGTGCACAGACGCCGTCCGTACATCGCCTCGATTTAGACGCTAATTATTGCGCCACGCCAATGCTCACTATCAAAACAATTCAATCACAAGATACGTCGGAGGCAATAATTGCTGCCGGCTACGAGCAATAGAAAAGCTAGAAACGCATCGCACATAATATAGGCCTAAATATACAATCTGGTAAAATTATTTGTGAAAGAGATTCATGCTAAAAATTTAGTTTTTTTTTATAATTATTTGCAGTACTAATTTCGAGTAAAATACACAAATCTCAGTAATGAAAATTTGATTTCGTATAAATATAAATTTATTTTTTAGGTTTTAGCCTTCTTGTATTTTACGATTAATTTTAAGGGCAAACTATTTGAACCTCCTGTCATCAATTATATTGGCGTTGCACTACCTTGAAATGTGCCTAAAGAGGCATGCAAATTTTCGTCAATCCAAGATCCTTGTAGATGGCCCCTTTCGTGAGCACCAATTATTTTCTAAATATTACTTGTGCATTTTCTACGTTAAAGCAATGATAAATTACATTGTTATCATTATACATCTTATGAATATCTGACTAAACGCACCGGTTACAAATGAATCATCGTCAAGTTCAATAAGGTGTGCCATGAGCAATGCATATTCTAGGGGATATATCACATGGAAAGTGCAATGCAGGAATAGCGAGACGTAATTATAAACAGTGCGACCCAATGTGAAACACGAAGGTGAAAACGTATAAAATATTTAATTTTCTGACAAATTATAAGTTTTGTGTGTGCTTCATCAAAATATATGCGCAATATAATTCTACATGAGGCAGATATGTGTATTTTCAAGTTTTTATTTCACAGCAGAAGACTACAAACTACTATTCAGTATCACTAATTTGATATTTAATAATAAACAATGAGTATGCGTTGAATGTTACAGAGATTACAATGTTAAGCAAATTCAAACATTTTGTATTATGACATGTATTGATACATAACAAATATTTCCCTTCATGAACGGTACAGTAGAAAATTTCCACATAATTAAATCAAGAGCATTACAAAATAGCTGGAAAGAATAGAACAGAATTACAAATTTTTGGGACATCATCAATAATATATGCCACAGTAGAAAAAAACACACATAATTATTAATATTTTTTTTCCACTGTAAAAGATTTCGGTATATTTTTCCAGTAAAATTAAAGTTTCAAAACCAAACTAGGCATCCGAGATAAAAATCTTACGTTGTCTATCTATAATGAAGATAAATATATACAAAAGTGAATCCCTTAGTCTTTGTCCTGTTTTCTGTACAAAACAAATAAATAAGTCTATCTGAACTGCCCAAAATGTTCAAAAATTAAATTGTAGCAAGTATAACAATATATACGTATCACAATCTCAAGCAGTTAAATTAGAAAATTTTACATGATCAAATGTCCCTTTATATGTTACGAAAATTGAACTAGTGGAGTCATTCGCTAATCGCTACAGTCAATCTGAACAACAATCTTAGTAGAACAATATAAATATATTACGCATATTCTTTATAAACGTTTCCATACACATGAATGAACGCCTTCTGTGCACTGTTTGGCGTGTTATAATCTCTTACAATGCCAATAACTCCATCATAAGTATGTACACTTAACTATTTAAGGTAGTACTTACGACATTTTGCATACCTCAGGTATATTAAAAGTTTTACTGCCGAATGAAAATTGCTCTCAACACTGAGATTCCTTTTCTACCTTAAGTATTACGCAATACTGCTAAACACTAACTAACATAAAGTATTTCACCTATAAACCTACTAATGTAAAGGCAATAGTGGATAAAATTAAAACAATGTTTTTCTTAAACACATTTACAAACGAAAGCCGTTGCAAACAGTGCAGAAGTAAAAGAAACAGTACATCCAAAAACTTCCTAAACTGTAAATACAACCTATTGTTAAAAAATTTAGCAAATATTTTCATATGGGCAATTCTCTAAGCTCTTTGGGATGGAAGTCTTATAATTAGAAATAAAAGAGTTTAACTGAGTTATTGATTTACTAGCTCACAAAGTTTACAAAATACACAAAACAGCAAACAACCATAACTTTCACAGCACCCTTATTACGCACACAATTACTACTGTGCCACAGAAACGTTAATTAAATTTGACAATTAAAACAAAAAAATGGTTTTCCATTAATTAAAGACTACAAATCACTATAAAAAGGTCAGTCATGTATCCAATCAACAGTTTCTCAAATAGTGACAGTGTACAACATTAACAGTCCGAAGTGGTGATGGCTCACCATGTGCTGCGCAGCACCACGAATGCACCACTGTCTCACCCTTGAGGTATTCGGTTCGACTCCCGTCGACAGCCTCCTTTTAGTCCGCCGACTGGCCGCAGCAGTCCTTTTGTTTCGCGCAATACTGCTTCGAAGGTATGTGCTTGCAGCCTCACAGTAAACTCTGACGTCATCAAGATGTCTCTCCACAAGTGTAGCACCTTCTTCTAGCACGACCAATAGCGAACTCTCTCCAAATCTGTCGATTCGGGGTTTATATACTCGGAAAACAGTCGGGGAATCACAGCATTTCATGGGTCTAAAAATAGACATTACATCATGCTTCGGACGTTGAGCCTCGCAGGCAGGTCTCGTAGGATTTAAGTGCACATGAAACAGATCCTTGTAACGCAGCTCGGCGGGATTCCCATCATGAGACCGTCCGGCTCGTGCATGAGTAATGTTTTTGTATTTACAAAAAA
>PNEQ01000332.1:3546-15733 GCA_003012365.1 Medauroidea extradentata
CAATTACAAGATTTCCAAATGCAGCAAAATTAATCATTTTCTTAACATTTAAAAAATTCATAACTCAGAAACTAACAGTCCAAAAAAATTGTAACTAGGGCATTTTCATTTAATTTCGTAATACTACCATTAAACAAAAAATAATTAAATTCTATGACATCTTTTTTTTTCACTTAGTTGATTTGACATGGAATGTCCCGTTGGATGGCAAAGAGGCAGAAAACCATCTTTAAGGAGAGATATGAGGAAAGGTCTAAGGATGGAAGTGTAGAAATCTTGTGGGAAAACTTGAAAAGAACTGTGGAAACAACACTGAAGGAATTTGTCCCTCAAAAAAGGTTAAGGTCACGTGGGGACCCTCCATATTATGTAAGGAGACATATAATGAAAAGAAAGTGTAAAAAATTCCATGCAAAGTGGAAAAATAAAGGGGTAATGAGGGTTACCGTAGTGGAGAGGGGAAGAGAGCTAGAAAATGAAATTAAACGAGTACATAGGGAACATATTGGCTGTAGGTAGAGAGAAGAGCTGGAATCAGTTCTATGGGTATAATCGGAAGATGAGAGGAGAGGATGGAGGGATTCCGCAGTTGAAAGATAGGGATGGTCTGGTCGCATCAACAGACAAGGCGAAGGCTGATATGCTACAAAGGCAATACCTGGATGTCTTTGAGCCACACGACATGTTGCAACGGTATGATAAAGTGGATAGGAAAAGAGGTGACAAATTTAGAATTCAAGTGAAGGATATAGCTAGGACCATCAAGAGGGCTGGTAAGTAGGAAGGCAGTCGGACCAGACGGTATTGGAAATGGGGCATTAAAGTTTGCTGTAAAGGAGTTGATTAAATATCTCAAAGTACTGTTTGCCAGGTCACTGGAACAAGGTAAGCTTCCACTAGAATGGAAGGAGGTACTGGTGGTACCAATATACAAGCAGGGGGAGGATAGGTCGCATGCCAGTAGTTACAGGCCGGTGAGTCTTACATCGAATACCAGGAAAGTGATGGAACATTTGGTAGCACAGTACGTAGTTAAGGCGAATGAAAAGAACTGGCAGAGGGAATATCCACATGGTTTCAGATAAGTGTATTCATGTGAGACTCAGTTGGCCGGTCTGTTGGAAGACCTGGTGAAAGCTTTTGACGAGGGAAAGCAAGTGGATGCCTGTTTTATTGACTTTGAAAAGGCCTTTGACAAGGTGTCTCATGGGAAACTTATGCAAAAGGTGGATGACCTATTAGAAGACAAATGGTTGGTAGGGTGGGTAGGAGATTTCCTCAAGGGAAGGGTTCAGAGAGTGAAAGTGAGGGGTACTGTGTCAATTGAGGGAAAGGTCTCTTCAGGGGTGCCACACGGGAGTGTGCTAGGTCCGATATTGTTTACCATAATGGTCAATGATGTAGGTTTGGAGGTTACCAGCAGAATACAATTATTCACTGATGATTGTGTGCTCTATTCAGTGGTGTGACGCAAGAACAAGTTACAGGATGATATTGAGCAGATAAGATTGTGGACACTTGAAAAAAAATGAAGATAAATGTTAGAAAAACTAAACTCATGCGGTTTACAAGGAAAAGGCTAAAGAGCAGGGAAGTCTGTAGTTGGGCAGAGCAGGAAATAAGCGAGGCATCCAAGTATAGGTACCTAGGAGTTGTTCTACATGAAAATCGCTGGTGGAAAAGCCAAGTTCAGAGAGTGGTCGCAAAGGGTAGGAAAGTACTAGGAATGATGGGTGGGATATTAAGTGGAACCAGCTCAGAGGTGAAGGAGAATTCCTACAACATCATGGTCCGGCCTGTTCTTGAGTACACTGCAGCTGAGAGGGACCCCCATGTTGAGGTGGAGGTGAAGGAACTGGAGAAGGTGCAGAGAAGGGCAGCCAGATGGGCGAAGGGTAAGTGGAGAAGGCGAGGGCAGGATGGAGAGGATGAAAGTAGTTTCAGGCCATCAGTGATGATGAGGGATATGGGATAGAACTCACTGAGGAATAGGAGGAGGGTGGAAAGACTGGTTAGGATGTATAAGATAGTGGAACGGGACGGAGGATGGAGTGCACTAGCTGAACATCTAGATAAGGGTGGATATAGGGGTAGAGGCAACAACAGTAAAAAGATACAGCGGGTCTGACGGAGGACGGGACGGGGACTACAGTCAATGCTGGCTAGGAAGGCTTTGGAGAGGATGTTGTAGGGGTGTTTGGATGCTTGCCACCGGGTGCTTGCCCAATAGCAAGTAAAATTATTATTATGTTTCACACAATGTGTTGAATTAAGTGCACTTTGATACTGCCTGATCATAGTGGCCTACTGTTAACAGAATGTGTGAAAGTGATTAGGACCTCTCATTTTCTTAGTGTACATAAATTACATAGCCAAGTTACAGCTGCACGGTACAGTAAAAATGTATGCTGATGCCACTGCTGTGTTTTATGAATCTTCAAATGACATACACACCACCATTTCCCATATGCAGCACGACCTACAAGCTCTATTTGAATGCTTCAGGCTTAACAATCTGACCTTGATCCTAACCGAAACATCTTGCATACTGTTTCACGCTCCTCACCTCACACTAGGAGAACATGATCCTGTTGTGTTAAATTGTGTATAAAAGAGGTCCAAGTTATAAAGTACCTAGGGTTACACATTGACAAACACCTGACCTGG
This sequence comes from Medauroidea extradentata, assembly GCA_003012365.1. Classification (NCBI taxonomy): domain Eukaryota; kingdom Metazoa; phylum Arthropoda; class Insecta; order Phasmatodea; family Phasmatidae; genus Medauroidea; species Medauroidea extradentata. Next base: position 6,214 of record PNEQ01000332.1, read on the forward strand.
CAATCACACATAGACATGATATTAGCACAAATCCTTCCTGCAGTTGGTATTTTAAGGTGTTTTTACAGTGAGCTTGTTCAGGTAAAAAATATGGTTTATCTCTCACTTATACATAAGTCACCTCCAGTACCATAGCCACATTTGGGTTGCGACATCTGAGACCGTGATTAAACCCCTACAGATAGCCCAAAACAGAGCACCAAGGAACATCTTCAACCCGTCAAAAAATTATCACTCCATTTACATTTATGTAAACAGCAGGATATTGCCTATCAGAGGTCTCTACCTGTTCAATGTGCTACAACATATATACAGTATGAAAGCTGGTACACCCAGGTATTTTCGCTTGGAAGAAAGTGAGTGGATTGCACAGTACGATCGGGCCACATGTATAGGCCCAGCCCATCTTGTTTTCAGAGATGGGACAGAAGACCTGTGTGTTGCTGCGGTGGAGGCATAGCCTCCGGGAGTGCGATACTCCGCAGGTGGGTACGCCAAGAGACTGCTCAGGCCCCGGTTCTGACAAGCATATGTTTTCATAAAAAGGGGGGGGGGGTTCAGGCTCCTTATGTTCCGTATCTTAAGTGATATTTAATACCTAGCAGTGTGAAGGTAGTAAACAATATGTTAGTGAAATCAGGGGGAAATGTTCTCTTATGCTTAATTATGTGGTCACAATTGCCTGTATTTTACTGCATCGCCCTTGGCAGTGCCAATTAGACAAGTTCGCCATGTTGTTTTCTGCCAACAACAAACTTAGGTTGATAACTGATGACTAGTGTTCTATGGCACTTGTGGGTAGCTCGATGACCAGGGGAGAACTAGCATGGCAGTGCGTCTGCCAGAATGTGATGAACTGTCATACAAACTAATTGCAAAACATTAAACACTCCCAGAAAAATCACAAAAATTACTAGATACAATATAAGTACTTGCAATTTGAAGAACACTGAAAATTGTGTAATAGGAATTTTCCTTGTGTTGGTTACAAAATGTAACACAAACATAAAGAATCAATACTTTACACTACGCTGTCCCACTTTCACTACTTAAATAATAAATGTAATTTAAAATCTAACAGATTATGGTAGAAAAGCAGTTTCTAGTCGGGGTTAAGAGTGTTTATTTTCTATTAGATTTTATTATTGAATTTTCTGATTACTATGTACTTGCAGGCACTATTATATTAGCAGCACAGAGAACGTTACGCTGTATTTATTTGTGCAACTGACCCGTCAACAAAAGTTTCTTTGAGTACTATCAAAGATTTTCTGGTGGCCCTGCGTTATATTTTGACAGTTTTTATCTCACCTGTCTCTGCCTCTCTGTGGTGAAAGGAGGGAGTGAAGCGCTGTGACATGTGCATCACTGCAAGGGGCAAACTGGCGTTTCAACACACGTCAGTTATTACTGTAGTATAACGTCTAGTGAACCGTATCCCTACTGTACCTCAGTACAGTACTCGTTTAAGACAGATCCATAACTGCCCTAGATAAGATACCACTGCAGTTATGTCAGGTTTGGATTCGACTGACGCGAACATCAAAGAACCACTACATGATCTGCATTTTATTCTTATTTCTGGTTTATTTCCTCACACACTGAGAGTTTACAGCTCACCTCCATAGGTGTTTGTACAAGCCTCAATTCATACGTTCAATAATTTTTTATGACATTTTCTAGGTAATCATTTTGCTTAAATACGATAGCATTTCCGTCTTTAGAAATATTCATACTAAAATATTTCATATTTTTAGAACTCTCGTCTTAATCCTGAACTCTGAACTCAAAATTTGAATTAATATTTTTAATTTATTCCATGCCGTTACAGAGAATCAATATATCGTTCACATATAACAAAATGTAAATACTACCTTCTTTTTCATATAGTCGTAGGCCGTATTCATTTCTAAGCGTTAAAAACAATGATTTTTTTGCGTTCTTTGAAAATATCTCATACAAATATTTAGGAAACTTTCTTAAATCAAATATAGACTTTCAAAGCTTAAAATAATAATCTCTGTTAACCACTACTCCTGTGCTGAATAACTGTCGTCTCCCAAACACTTTGTTGGCACCGCTTCGCCACCAACCTACCTTAGTTCACTTACTGTCTACTGGTTTGATGCTCTGTGGCCTTCAAATACATCCCATATCTGATTCTCTTTCAACACTCTTTAAGTTCGTCCTGCATAGCATTATTCCAAATAACTCCTATCTTGTGATTGTGCGGTGCGGTGTGTCTACTTGAAATGGCGTGTATATAGTAAACATAAGGTCACTCTCACTGTCAGGAAAAGCAACATACCTAATCATTGAATTTCCTAGGTCCAACTATTTTCCTTTTTCCTTCACTTCTATGTGTTCTACCTTATTTTTGTTTGCCTTTGTATTATCTCATTACTAGTTTCTGGTTGTGATGCTATAGTTCTTGTTTTACTCTAGCTGGATTCTCTTGAAAAATTACATTTCTTCACATTACAATTTTTCTATTCTCTTTGTCTTACAAACAATACCCAGGTGCTCCACTCATAACCATAGCTAATTTCTGGGCTGTAAGCTCGGTACACGCTATCCATAAGTAATTATATCCATCCCATGATGTCGAACTTAAGAGACAACAAACGTCAGTATGGGTTTGTGGTTTTCTCGCCATTTTACTTTGAAAGGTAGTCTATTAGTTGTTCCAGTGATACATATTTCACACAACTCATTGGTACCTCCGTGTTTGTAATTTCCTCTAGAGTGTCAACCAAGTTATTTGTACACAGAATTGTTAAATTAATGTATCCAAGGTACCTATGTTACAAGTGAACCAGTTGATCTGATTTCCTATCCTTACTACTTGAATAGCTAGTTTTGAAACACTTGACCACTGTCTCAGTTGTGTAAATTGAACCTTTCCTACTGCCTAACGTAATATAATTATTATTTACTACAGTCACTGCCCGTATTAATGATCACTCTCATGGCTTTACTTTCAGTTTTTGACTCTGACATGTTTTCTCATCTCTGACAACAAAAAACACACTTGGATGATCATCATAGTTATAACAATATACTTGAATATTTTTAATCTCAACTGCTTCCAATACCACACCATTTTTTGCTGCACATATTTTCCTTGGTGGTCGTAACTGTAAATATTATGAAAAACATCCATTCTCACTAGCAGTATAATCAGAGCTTCTAGAATCTACACAAAATACAATTTTATCACTTTCATAATTTTTGCACACTTTCTTTAAATTCATCGGATAGGAAAACTGTACCCTACAATTTGAATCACTATTCTCTTTGGCTATGTAAGACTTGGAAGGTGTTCCTCTTCTCGCATCATGAAGCCCTTCTGGAAAGCTGTAACCACAGCTGTGTCCTCTGTTTGTTGCCTGTCTCATTTCCTGGAATTGCCTTGTTAAAGTTGGTTGTTATATGTCGTAACCTGTATAGCTGGATGCTTGTGTCTCCTCTCGGCACTGGTTCTGTTTAGGAACTCTTTTTGTGCATAAATAGCAGGAATACTTATGCCTTCGCGACTCATCTTCCTTATCAGCACTTTTCTTCCTTTTTTCCTCCTCCTCAAGAAGGAGATCCTTCACCTATTTTATGGTCTTGAGTGTCCATTACCTCAAGCGCAGTGACGATACTCATATACAATCTGGGCATTTAAAGTAATACATAGTTTACTTTCTCTTCTTCTGGAAGTTTGCCATCTGCATCTTTCAGTTGATAGTAAATTTCTTACATTTTCACTAAATGTTCCATGAGAGAATCTCTTTCGGTGTTTTTCATGCTACTAAGACCTAGTTACCAACACAGGAACAGTTTACTTTGTACTCATTTTTTTCTTGAAATTATCGTGAATTGCGTTAATATTCCAAGGGTATATCTGCTATTGACATAATTGTCTGTGCCTAGGCTTCCGTCAGTTTATTTTCTTCCTGTTCTGCGAATGTGCCATCGTCAGTTGAGTTTGCCACTCCATTTTCACGTAATTTACTTTTAACTCTGAATTCCCAAGCTGAAAAATTGTCTCTAACAAATGGTGTCAGGTTGTACTTCTCTCGCTTCAACATACTTCAGCCTCTTGTTTTTTTACATTTGATTCCTTCTAATTTCGTAACCATGATTTGCTACCACCGTTGATATTATTTGTGTATCTAATGGTATAATAATTGTACGTACTCAGTTTTCTGCATAACTCTTTATTCCTTCAACTGGTATCAACTGCTGCTAGTTTTTTTCTGCTACATCAATCACAGCACTAACACACATCACTATCGCCCTATAGATTACATACACAACAAATTTAAGATGGAAAACTTAATTGTTCATCCAATAAGCTTCATAATAAGGAATTTTGTAACACAAATATTTGGCTTTGTTATGTTTAGTGTTTACGTTGTCAGATCGGCAATGCTATAAAATATATGAAGTTGATCAAAGTAAAGTTAGCGGATTCCCAGGTATCTATAGAGGTCGGTTCTTCATACCACATGCTCTTATAATATTGAACCGAAATCTGTCAGCAGTACTTGATACACCAAAAATTTCTTTTAGTTGAACAAAACTGCATAACTCATTGTTTTGGTTGTGTTCTTAGGATAGTGTGTAATTTGCAGATATGATCCATATTCTAAGAAATTCACAGAAGAATTCTATGACCACGAAGTAATGAGGAACATCAGGAAGCAAGCAGTGACATCAGCTTCCAGTGCCAAACGCTATGGGCTGATCTTGGGAACACTCGGCAGGCAAGGAAGTCCAAAAGTGATGGAACATTTCCAGGTATGAATTATTCTGGTTGTGTATTTGTAATGCTGATACATCTACATTTTTACATACTGTATTCGCCCATGTACCCCTCGTACCCATGTAAGCCGCGCCTCCCTTTTTTTCAATAAAAAGTTTGGAATTTTTTTTAATTTTTAAAAAAGAAAATTTAAACTAATCGTTGTAGACTTCAGGTAGTCGCTGGCAAGTAAATTTGCGGCTAAAATTAGCCGTAGGTCGTGTTATACATGCGTCTTAACAATAGTGAATTTACAAGATTTATAATGTTCAAAAATTTTATGTCACGTGTTGCACTTATTTATTACCGCCACTCTGAATGGTAACGGACACGAAACAGTTTGGTCACATGGCATTAATACGAACGCACAAACAATTTGCAACTTGCCAGCGAAACGTGAAACGAGTTGAAAAACCAACAAAATGAAGTCAGTAACGTAATACAATCATCATTACGTCGTACAAGAGTCCAAACCAAGCAACGAAAGCGCGAACAAAGTACATGAGGCATGTAACGTGTCATATAACACTAAACACGTGACGTGAACTAAAATTACTGGCATTATCCAGCCTGAGTAGACCAGAATATTTAGTCACGACAAACTGTTGGCGTTGCTATCTTGTAACTTGTTTTTCATTTTTGCGCCTATCCCTAATACATGACTCTGATGTCGTACTTACGACCTACTATGCAATTTCCTATTTCTTCTGCTTACTTAATTACTTTTAGCTTCTCACTCACTGTAAGTGAACGCAATCGTCGTTTTGATGTTTTGATTTCTCAAAGAACTATCAAAATACTAAGGTATGTAGTCACTACGAAAACATTTATCTGCTATTCGCCGAGAACAATGCCACCTAAACACGTGACTAGTTATCGATTGCGCCTCCAACATTTCTCCGTCTGCATGTCTGTGTGCGTGTGTGCCTAGCCACCCGCGCTATTGTCAAGTCTCCACCTGCGCCAGTTACCTACCCACGTAGCGTGCGGACTTCAAATTCAAATTATCTACGCAAACCGCACACCCTCATTTTTGTGATCCAAATATTGGAGAAAAAGGTGCGCAGGGTACATGGGCGAATACGGTAACTAATTGTTATTAGTGTTCTTGATGATTTACTTTAAATTTTGAAATGTTCATTGCAATAATATGCCAGCATTTTATTTACCAGCAAAACTGTTGTTTGTTTAGTTTTATTTATGAGTATTTCTAGCTGGAACTAGATAAAATTATGTGAACCTATAATGTATTTTAATACTATCCAGATCTTATGAATTTATGTTTTGTAATATTGACTCACACTGTGTTGTAGTGAGCTGGCAGGGTGTCCAGTGACCGGGAAAAGTGGGAAATGTACGGGAATTGTACATAATTCATAAAAATTCCGGGAACTATCTGCCAATGTTTTATCTGTTATAAGTGTAGAACTTTGCCCCGTGTTCTTAAGGTCATAGCGTAGCGTAGCCGAGGTGGTAGAACCACTTCGGCTACTTTTGCCTTTTTCAATCGGCTATGTTCGGACAGAACAAGAGTCTGCGCATGCGCCAACACTTTTAAATTCCGCAGACGCGTGGAGATGCAGTGCCAATGTTGCCAACCGTAGCAGAATTTTGACGTGGAGATGTAGAGGTGAAATCCGAGAAACATAGATAAAGTAGCAATGTTTTGATAAGCCAGCCGGCGTGGGAATGAAGCATTATTTCTGGTCGACTAAGTATCAAATTTCTTACCGTGCAGACTTTCCTGCTTTCAATCACTGTGTTTTGTCATCCTGGCAGGCGTATTAATTACATTAGGTATTGAGTTTATAAAGATAACGCATAATTTATTCACAATTTTCCTAGAAACTCAAACAATATAAAACTCGTCGTAAGAAGTTATGGCTTATGTAGTTTCAGTTCACCTCGAACCAGTTAAAGATGTTTGTTATTCAATATGAGTGTAAAAACGGGAGTAAGTTCTGCCATCAAGAAAAAATGGGAGTGCCGAGGGGAGTTGTCGAAAGGCAGGGAAAGAAAAGTTGAGAAAACAGTTATTTACCGAAAAATGGTTGAACGAGGTAATTTTTCCGAAGTGGGTTCAACCGGTAAATGAAGGCAGTTCAAAAGCAAAATGTAGAGTATATAATGTAATTTTGTGTGCAAAATGATGTGACTTAATGAAGCACAGCGAAAGTCAAAGAGTTCAGAAAAATAGGGATGTAGTTGAAAGCTCGAAACAAATTTCTCAGGTAAATATTTTCTTATGTCTAGGTCCCGTATTTCTCATTGTCTCACCTTAGTATTTAAAATAAATAACACCTGTAATATTTGTTCAGGACCTACTATTTACCTTATTTATTCAGTATTGATGTTATTTTTGCGCAAATATCGCCAGTTATGATGTAGGCCTAATGTATAATACCGAGCGAGGTCGAGGTGATGTACTTTTAGCATGCTGGACTTATGTTTGGGAGGATTATGGTTCGATTCCCTGCCCTGCTGATTTCGGTTGTGGTTTTTCGAGATCATTCCATACAGATACTGGGATGGTTTAAAGGCTGTGCTCTGTATTTTTTTTTGCACTGTTGTGCAAAACTCAAACAATTTTTAAGGGAATGTATAGCTAAAATTCTAGACAGTGCAGCCAAATGTGCAAATTATTGTACACGTTTAGCAAAAAACTGCACTATTTGTGTAGAAATTTAGCGGACTTTCGTTTTAGTCGTAGTGGATTTTCGCTAGAGCCGTAGGGTAGGTATGACAATAAAAATTCTCTTTTAAGTTTGAAACGTAACCCGATTGAAATTTACCTGTTTTTGATGTCCACTTGACAGCCTCTCGAGCAGGGTAAGCGATGGTTAGCAGACGAGTCTCCGTTTGGCGCGACAATAAAATTGTAAACAGTAGGAATTAAAACCACCACAGGCGTTTTCGAAAACTCACCCATGGGAGTGGGGTAGGTTATCTCTATCATGTGACTGGCTTTTGTCAACCACTTATAGAACTTTAAGAATGGCGTAATGCTTTCTTGGGTTACTGAGAAGTTGATAAAGAGGTCGCCAGTTGAAATTCGAACACAGATTAAGGAAAATTATTCCCCGCCATCTTGTTTAACGTTTCCGATACTAACACATCTGTTGTGTGTTTAGAGAATCATTTCTCTTCGTAGCTGAAATAGTTCCGCAGATCCACAAAGGAGAGCAGCACACTCGCATACTTGATCACGTGGTGTTAGTCAACTCCTCACATCCGTCCCCATATCTCCCTCCATGCTCTTTCCCGACTTCCACCCCTCTCCCTGGACGGTTATCGGTCTCTTTCCATCACACCATTCAGTTCCTAGGCTGTAGCATTGTTGCCAAACTAGGCTGTGCACGTACTGTGTGTGCGCCAGCTCTGCCCCCGGCGTGTATGCATTGTCTCTCCTAAACGTCACGTACGCTACTGTAACACAGTGGCAAACACGTCCTAACTTACGACGTTACTGCGGTTAGTACGTGTGTCGACATATCTGCCTCGTATTAGGTATTTACAGGGATGGGAACATTTCGCGAAAATTGACCTGCAGGCTAGAATCCATTGTACTATGCCTAATCAAGCGCAAGCCCCGTCTATTCGTCCATTGTCTGCTGTTACTACTAAAAGCAGCTAGTGGACAAATGGTCAGAGCTTTAGTGTGCATAGGATATTTGATTCTAACAAGCAGGTCACGGAATTCGCGAAATTCTCCCATCTCTAGGTATTTACATGTTTACGGATGAAAAACGCATACCCGCCAGGGACTCAGAGCTGGCGCGCGGACAGTAACCAAGTAACATTCAGTGTTTCAGAATTTGGTGTATTATATGCCGTTTCTAGATTGTGTAAGTGTTCAGCAAAAATGTCCAAGTGGCGCCAAGGTGTTACGAAGGGACGAAAACGTACCAAACTATCCAAAATTATTAAACTACTTAAGCATGTAAACAGAAGTAAACAAACGTTACAACTTCCATTAAGTGGATGACAATAGTACATCAGTAATGGAAGCTATAAAAATAGTTAAAATATTTTTAAACAATTTAAGGCAAAACGTATTGAGAAGCATATTTTAATTACATATTTTTTAATGATATTTTTTAAATTTTATTTTTCTTTGCATTTGCAGGCAATATACAGCTCAGCTATTTCCATGATATTTTATTACGGAGTAGTCTGGAACACATTCTTAAGTCTTTGAGTAGCACGTTTGCGTCCTGGTTTCAACTACGCAGCCGATATATTGTCACTCACCCCTCCTCCCTCTTCATGACATTTGGCCAGCAACCATTTTCGTATATTATATGTATATCACTATCATACTTTCATTAACGAGTAAACTCTTGAGTACAATGCGTGAAATCAGGAAATAATATGACATACTGTTTATATGTTTTAAATATAAATTAAACTAAATAGTTCAGTATTTCATACCACTACAACTGGCGCTGCTTACAGCTTAAATTTAAATGCATGAAATATCAATATCAGTTCACATTATTTCAGAAATTGTAACAAGTTTTCAGATTACGTAAACTTATTTACTCGCATTTGTATGTCACCAATGTTTCAAAACAGCTATACATTTTTAAAATGTGACAATTGTTTTGATCGGTTCACTTGATTCGCCAAATTTGCTTTGTAATAGTTAAATGCAAGGAAAACATTATTATACGACCTACATGCATTTAAATTAAAAATAATGTTTGTACTAGATACTACAGTTTATTG
>PNEQ01000333.1:0-13231 GCA_003012365.1 Medauroidea extradentata
ACCGTAGACGTTGTGCAAGTAGTTCAAAGAACTCCCAACAGATAGCAGATCAATATAAAAAAGAAACTAGACGGAATGTGAACAAAATCGACTTCAGCACTAACGGCAAATGTGTAAATCGACTTTTGTCGATCACAGCACCTAATACAAACAATACATCAGTCGACTAAAGTCGATCACAGCACTGAAAGAGTTAAGTCCCTATGATTTTAAAAATGCAGTCCGATAATTAAAAGCTCCTCAGAAAGTGCTAAAATTGACTTTCACTTTGCTGTAGCTGAGAAAATATCAACCGTAATCGTAAAACAAAATCATAGAAACCTGCATTGGACTTTACCACATACTTTCCACAAATAAAATTATAGGGTCATCGCTTGAAGTAAACACTGCACGCTAGTTTAGTCCTCTGCGCCTAGAGGTGATGAGGAGTTTGACGCATGGGTTATATTCGACTTATCGCCTTCCCCGTTTCCGTGCCTCAAACGTAAAAAAAGAAGCTACGGTCCACTGACACTTAAATCTGAAGTATAGATGCGGAACACAAAGGTTTTGGTTATTCAATGTTATAAATTCTTGATCTCTTTGTTTGCCTTTTGAAATTATTGATAGGCCCCTACAGACGCTATTTTGTAAAATATTAACAATAAATTTATCTCACAGTTTTAAATTGTTAGGTGTAACGTAAAACATTGGAAGGTCAGCATAACGTAATTGATTGCACTTTTTTGTTCATGAAATATCCGATTTTACCGTTGGAATAAATTTTATTTCTTGTGGTTATTAACATTGTTTTATAAACCTATGTATTCTCATTCCATTCGTATGTATTTTATGATTTTTAGGTCTATACAACACACAGACTAAATGTCCATACATACATATAGATTTTCTACCATTAAACTTAAGTTACAGATTTATATTCAAATATTTAACTAAAGTAATATACCCTTTGCAGACATTCAGTACTGCGACAATAGATCTTGACATGTAAAAATTAGTGAAATTTATGACAAAATGACATGATAAACAGATAAAATGTTAAAATGAAAGAATCTTATTAAAATGGACGAAAACATTAAAATATTTTCACGGAAAACAGGTGTGTCTAGTATCATACATGTGAAACATGCGTACAGAGTAAAATAAATATAAATAAGTAGTTTACAATATTTATGATGCATGTGTATCAAATAGTAATATAAAGGTAACAAGTATTCAGTGTTTTTTCACGTAAGAAAGGTACAAATGGTGGCATTGAATACTTTCATGTAAAGTAACTTTTTGGTCACTTTTTTCCTTTATAGTCACTTCGTAGTCACTTTTCCAAGTCAGTCAGTCACTATATTTACTATTTTATAGGTATTAGACCACTTTGAGGCCTGCAAAAATCACGTTAGTTTTCATTTCTTGATTACGGTGTCATGTCCAGCAAAACCCAAGATTGCTTTCTTGTAAACTTGTACTGTAGATTACATTTTGTGAAATAAAACACATCATTAGGATATTTGTATTTTAAAGAATTCAGTGGGGTTTCTTCTTATCCTTTTTCATGTGATGGGTTTCCTTATAAATCCACCCTTGTTTTTTTTTTTTTTAATTTTTTTTTTGCACATTGTCATTTAAGAATGCTCCTAAGTCCTGTGTTTTGCACCTGAGGTACACAGCATACAGCATAGGCAATAGTGCGTTCATGTGTATTTTGGTGTGTTCCTTGAATTCTTGATGGTGCACATTCAACAATACCTAAATTTTCTAATGCACGATACCATAATTAACCATTTGTTTCTGGAACTCTGTCGCTGTAGTTTCACTTGTGATTTGAAAGAACTTGATGAGTCCTAGACTGTTACGACAAAAGAACCTTTTTTGTTAAGACAGGTAACATTGCTCAATGAACTATCTTCAGATGTTCGAAAATCCTGACGGTAAAAAAATTGTATGCAATTAGATGGTAGCCATTCCTGTTATTTTCATAAGGATGGATGATCTCAACCAGCATTTGCTGTTGGTTTGTAGATCCCAATAGCATTAAGCAAATGTTGAAAATATTGTGTTTTTATGTCAATTAGTTTAAGATATTTTGGGAAAATAGTTTTAAAATTTTATTTTTAGAGGCCTATTACTCCCTTAATATTACAGGTGAAAAGTGTAAAAACATGTTTTTGTCATAGTTTTTCGTGAGGAACAGGCATGCAAAGTTTGTCCTCCTGTTTAAGACACATCATGTATGTTTATACTTTTAAGTTTATGGATGCAATCTTGTTGGTAAAACTTTGTGTCGCTTATGATTAAAAATTAGTTTGGAAACAAGGAATGTCTCTTCATCCGAAGAAGCTGCTCTAAGCAGTGAAACGTCGCGATTCACGCTTCCGCGATTGTGTGTTGTTCTATTTGTGTGTGTATATCTGTCGAGTACTAAAACGTTAGTACAGTACTTATGCTTCTGTCTTTTGTACATACTGATAGCCTAGCTGCCTCTTCCTTTGTTTTACATTATGAAGTTCCTGTATGTAGACTTATCAATCTTTTATAAATTTTTAGAGTTGTCTTGCTAGTTGTGGGCAGTTTTTCACCACTCATATCTTTGCTTAGTGTCATTCCAGTTAGCATGTCACTGCTGCCGCTATTGTATGTGCACAACATTTTGAATTAATAACCTGTCCAGATGCTTATACATCACAAAAATAATCCCATTCCTAATATTTTCTGCATTTATTGTGAAATGTTTTACCTATTTCTTGAATTACTTGTTGATGCTATTCTATGTGCTTAATACTTAAGTGTCAATATTTTATTCCATGCCTTTAATGTAGGGTGTAGAATTTTTGTGTATGATCACTTTCATCAATTTCTAGCATACATGCGCAGATAATGCTGTGGTACAAGCTGTGGCCAGTACTACACTAGGTGCCGGGAGCTAAGAGCTGTCTTCATAATTCCACCAATTGTGAATGGTTGAGGGAGAGGGAAGTTGCTCTGTAGTTCACTATTTTGTGACTGCACACTTGTAATAGTTTAACAGTTGCTCATTTTCTTTAAGGCCATCCATTTTACGGTAATTATTTTTTTCCTAAACGAAAGCAGATATCGAAAAACTGTAGCACAGATTTGTTAAAAACTAACAAACTTTTCAAGACAGTATACATAATGATTTCAGCTAATTTTGCAATTAAGGAAATTACCATTAATATACTAACTAGTCATATATATAATGTGTATATATAATTTTTTGGCAAGGAAATACTACGTAGTAAAAATAATTTTGAGCAAAACTGTGCAACAGTTTCTCGATATTATTTATTATATTCGGAATTTAAAAAATTAATTTTCGTGATAGCACAAATGATGGATCATGCCTTTAAAACTTCCTTTCCATCCTCATTGTGCTTCATTGTATGAATATGTTGACACAGTTGAGGTTTAGTCTATTGTGTGAAACTTTGCCTCTCTGAGTAAACATGTTTTTCTTGCTTACAGTGCTAGAAGAATGAATTTAGCAGGATTATATCAAAAGTATTCTTGGTTCATAAGCCACACATCTTTTCAGTAGAAGAAAGTGTCCTATTAAAAATGTTTCACTTCTATGAAAGTAGAAATGTTTTGCTCCTATCAGGATTTCATTTTATTACAGGCTTCTACAGTACCTTTAGAAAAGATGTTAAAGAATGTATTGTATAGATAGTACAGCATTAGCGCTTCGTAAAGTTATCACAGTAAAATAAAAATAATTTACAATATATAATCATATATTCAAGTAACTGTGTAAAATTAAATATCACATAATTTTTTTATTAGGTAGCTAGGATTATGATTTTATGGGTATGCAGTGGAAGTTACTACTTGTAAATTGACCATCATATATTTACATTTATTCTGCAAATGATCCTCAAAAATATTTGACACCAAAGGAAACGTAAATTTTGATTGTACGTAGCATCAGTGCAAAATGTTTCATATAAGAATTTTAGATTTGAAAGTTGTAATGTAAATTCTGTAAACGACTCTTTTCATAGGAGCAGCAGTGTTTCTTTCAGCCACAAGTGATTTCTGCATTTAGATGGCTGTCAAAGTTCCAGAATAACACAAAACAAAATATTGTCTATAGAAAAGTTAGTTACATGCCAGCCAGAAGCAAAAAATGGAATTTTTATAGGAGACAAGCATATTTTTGTAGTTACGACCCTGGTAGACCTAGAGTGAAGAAATAAATGTAACTGTGTTGATGTGGCAGACATAGGATTCATGACACCTATGTGCAAACACATGTATAGGTTGTTCAGTAATTGAACACTCTAAAAATTCTTGATACATAGTTTCTATTTTCTGCCATTTTATAGCTCTCCACTGCATGTATGCACAAACATTGCCACATGCATTTATTTACATAGACTTGTACAATGTTAACATCTACATTACACTAATCCAAAAATAACTTTATCTACAATATTTTTTTCATTAAATACATAGGCCTAGGTGTTGAATACGTGCTATTATGAATAGTAATCTGTTAATAAATACTTGCGAGTTAACATCTTATAATGCTGGTTTCTGTGCATCAACTTTTTATTTATACAACATTCACTATTGCAGTTATAAATCTCATAAATGTGTATATGTAGTAATCTCTCGGTTTAATTATTCTCAAGGGAATGAAAAAAATTGTCCTTAATTTGAAGGACTTTTTAAACTGAATTATAAAATATGTTGGGACTGTAGATGGAACCAAAGATGCAGTTATTAAAGTGAAATAATCGTTAAACTGGAAGACCTTAAACTGAGAAATCACTGTAATATTCAAATTTGTAATTTGAAACCATCTTTAAAAAAAAATCAACTTGGTCACACATGCAATTCAAGAATTTGTGTTCCGTTAAGTTGTACTGCTATTAATGATGACACAGTTACCAGAAACAGTAAATAATATATTTTCCTGTTGTGTGAAAACAGAAAGAAAAAAAAATTCTATATCCAGGCTGTCAATAGTAAAACATAACAATATACTGATTACCAATATCGTCACATCTTTTGGCAATGATATTCATAAGCAGTCATTTATAATGCTTTTGACTGTGTTATCAGAAACCCATATTTGTTGTGTAATAGACAATCGCATGCAGTGACTCAACTAACTACGCTTCCAACAAAGCAGTGAAAACATAACTCTGAAGGCCACCCGTCTGTGGAATTTTGAACTACTTCTGCAGCTCAAAGCGCTAGAGGCAATGAGCAAACAACGGTTGATGTTCAGCGACCCGGTTGTGACACTTTGTGCTGGCACAAATTATTTCAAATTATACAGTCAATAAATAAATGCTGTATTTAAACAGGAAAATACACAGAACTACATGTGATGATTCGCTGCTGACCATGCAAGCAGCAAGGTAACTCTTGTTAGTGTTTAGTGACATGCAGTAACAGCTAGGGATTTTTTGGTTATTTTATACTTGATGATCAATACAACACTGAAGGCTAAGAGCTACATGTAGTGTATAGTGTACAGTAATACCAATGACCCAAATAAGTAGAAATTGAACATTTCATTTTTAATAATAATGTTCCTGAAAATTTGGTTGCTTGTGTATTTTCACTCAAATGTTTGTAACTTTCACGTAGAAATCTTACACGTAGTCTAATTGTTATTAATGTAATTGCTGTATTTGTGACACTTAAATATGTTTACCTGTAATTTTAATAACATAAAAAAAGTAGCAGGTTAATGTTTTTTCAGGTAATCTTCATCACTGAATACATGTCATCAGGCTCGTTGAAACAGTTCCTCAAGCGCACTAAGAGGAATGTAAAAAAATTGCCTCTGCAGGCATGGAAACGTTGGTGCACTCAAATTCTGTCTGCATTAAGGTGAGTTCTCCTTATTGTATGTGTATGTGTTTGCAGGCAATAGTTGCTGATGTGCATTCAGAATTAATTTGCTGTTTATTTTTTGTCGTGAATTAGTTATTGGTTTTACTTTGTGATATTCTTCTGTGGGGACTGAAAAAGTGTAAATTTTAAAAATTTTGAACGCGTGTGAAAAAGTTATTGTAACACATGAAGAAATAGTTGTGTGAACGTGTGATTTGTTTTTTACCATGTGATCATGCAGTTTCATCTTGTAAGGTAGGTTCATTTTCTGTGCAAAATATAGTGGTAAAATATTTGGTGATTATCATCATATAATAATTAATATTTTTTTTTACCAGCGAGGTTTGAGTGTGAGAAGTGTGTAGTGACAATGTTTTAACATGAAGATTGAGATTCATTTCTTCAATAGTTTTACTTCCCAAGACACCTGCTTCTCATATGTACACGTGCACCCCTCCTCCCTTTCGGTACGGATTGCGTACACAATCTGACTAGGGGCAGGAAACTTTGTTCAGCTACACACGTGTCTGCTCATTCCTCTAAAAAAAGTTTCAGCACTCTTCAGAAAGACAACGGGTTGCAGAGCACTTCATGGGCAGTCTTCATCAAGACAATAACTACAAAGAAAGAAAGACGTTCCTTCCATCCTTGTTGATGGGGTAAATTCTGATGTTTTTCTTTCCAGTTACTTGCATTCCTGTTCTCCACCCATCATCCATGGGAACCTCACCTGCGATACGATATTTATTCAGCACAATGGCCTCGTGAAAATAGGATCAGGTAACTTGAGCTATACAGATACCTATCTTATATGTCTCTCTTAGAATGTAAGGCTTCCTCCGTAGTACTGGTATTATTGACACGGTTCTTTTTTTTTTTGCATGCATTCCACCTGCATTGGCCAGCCCTTGATGTCCTCCCATGCCGATTGTGGTAGGGAATTCACAAAAACATCACTCGGGCGCGATCGCGTACGTGAAAAGGGGGGAGTCGGTCATTTTCCGAGCACACAGAAGGCCGGGTGGGAGGTCGTGCGATGACGTTCGAACGCTGGATGGAGCCAAGCAAGGCTTCTAGAACCTGAGTGGGGTCTTTGTGGCATAACAATCGGTCGACTAGTGATAAGTTCTTGTTTGTAACGGATGTCAGGGGGCCTTGCAGGGCTCAGCTGAGGGTTGTTTTTTAAATGTTCCCCGTTTGGGGCTGTTTTCTTTTCTCTTCACAGTGGCTCCAGATGCAATACACCATCACGTTAAGACTTACAGAGATAACATGAAGAACATGCATTTCATAGCTCCGGAATATGCAGGTATAGTTGTCTATATAGTTTTCTTCATAGTTGTGGTTAATACATTTTTAATCATGGTCATTGCTTTGCATTTTTGTATTCTCCATTATTCATCTTGCTAATTAATGTTTGTCTTTGACACTATTGTGTAAGCAGGTCAAAGGATTTGGGAAGGAGGTGTAAAATATCTTACGGTGGCTTTCTATGCACAAAAAAAGACAAGGAGATGAGCACTGTGTAAAAGTCCACCCACCATATAGTACTTGAGGAGAGATTTTTGTGGAGTTACCCCTCTCCATCCTCACATTGTAAAATATTATATTAGACTGTGAAATTTATATTGTGTAGTGATATTTGTTCTTCTAAAGTTTTACACACGTTTGTCAGGAGTCTTTAATTGTTTTTGCCATGAAAAGTTGTGTAAACCAAATAATTTTCATAAAATTAATCTTTTTAATATGCTGCTTTTATAAGGCTCTTAAACTTAGCAGGTACCGTAGTTGTGGAGTACTGCATTTCTGCAACTGTTTTAGAGTAATCCAGTAATTTGCATACTTTTTTTTTTTTACTTACACTATTTGGCAATAAATAAATAAGTAAATTACTTCATGGTAATGGTCAGAAAAGAATCGCACACTATAAAGTGACTACTTACTGTTGAAACCCATATCCTGGCATTTATGATCACTGATTCATTATACCAGTGAACAGCTTCTGTGCTTAGTGGCTCTATTTATTAGATTTATAATTGCATTCTGAGCTTTAACCTCTGTTTTTAGTGAAATATTGTGGACATAACACCATTGCAGTACTATGTCGTCTCAGAAAACAGTGTTAAACATGAAAAATAATAAAGGGAGGGGAAAAAAGCCGAATTGGCTGTAGTAAACACATACATAAATAATTAAAGCAAAAATATTCCATAGCAAATTCTGTCAAAAAAAAATACTCGTAGGCCAACTCAGGACACTAAAATTAAGACAGCGTAGACAATATCGAAGACGAAGACAGTGACCAAACAGGAACATCACAAACACAAGACTAGACAAACCAATGATGCAAACACAATAAACAGGAGTTATTGTCGGACAAGCTACTGGCAACGTCTTGGGAGCTGACTTCTGCTCCAGTCTTCAGGCAGACTTAAAGTGAAATCTGGAACAAAATTGGGCCATATATATAGTAGAGAGCTCTTCTCCTAGCATGGCCAATTACAGTAAAATTTTTTCCTGTTTGGTCGTGCACCTTACATATAGTTGGTATTAAGACTTTTGTTTTATTGTGAGAATGCCTTTTTTTCTGTGGTATAGGTTTCTACAGTTTTTAATTCAATGCCCTGTTGACAAAATACATTAATATTGTTTACAATTAAAGCTGATTCCTTTGTTTACAAACGATACCATAACATGAAGTACAGTAGTTTCGTAATGAAATGAAACTATTGAAATTAAATAAACATATATAAATATACCGTAATCATCTGCCAAGAAAAATATGTTGCTTCATGTTACTGCAGTAGTAAAAAAAATAGTGTCCTTAAATAAACATGTTAACATGCATAGAAGTACAGTAGAATATACAGTACGACTTATAATAGTAACTGCAGCGGAATTTACTTTTAGAAATATAACTTTTCCTAAACATTTTACACAAAACAATTATCTGTTAATGTTAATGTTCCATGGCTAGGTGAGAAACATGAGATGATTGAGGGCCTCTTGAGTCGTCAATGAACACTCGTTTAAAAATTTTCTTTAATTGTGATTTATAAGAAAACTATGATGATGGAAGTGTCCAATAAATAAGTTGGATTTTACCAAATGTGGTGTAGCATCTGCGGCATCACCTGGAAGCATTCAATACAAAATTTAAATCTATTATAATACAGTATACATATTCCAATTTGTAAAATCACGGTAGTTTACTACCAACAATGAAACTACAAACACAAAAACCAGACACACTTAAAATCATGGAATACAGAAGCCCTTCTTTTTTGCACAGTTACCATAATCATACCACAGAATAAATAATACTAACAGAAGCGACAAGGAAAGCCTTTTAATTTTTTTTATCGTACCAGCTCTCGGGGTGTATGGGAATGTAAACAAAGCCATATGGAATTTGAGACATTGGTTTACATAACCGCTTGTAGTGCTTGAGATAATGTAATTAGTTTGTACATTAGCTTAAAATTTAAAAATGGTAAAGGTGATGATTCAAGACACATCATCAGATAGTAACTAACTCTATTAGAAGTGACATAATGGAGCTTTTTAACCATTGTTATTGTACGAGCTCTCGGGGGTGTATAGGAAAGTAAGCAAAGCCATATGGAATTTGAGATATTGGTTTTAGTAACTGCATATATTTAAGTAAATACTGTGATATGTCTGTGTCACATTTACATGTTCAGAAATCATAAATGTGATGTAACTAACGTATCGATTTCATCACACGTAATTTAATAATAAGGCCTACTAAACTTCAGGGTAGCCAAACTTCTGCGAACTTTTGACGCCATGGCAATCCAAAGAGGAAATGAGTACGATAAAAATCACGTCTTGTCGCTTCTGTTACTACTTACCTATTTATTTTGTGATCATACATTCAAAAATACCGCCATAGATAAAAGATGGAAAAAAAGTCATTACACAAAAAGTTTCTCTATTGGTCACCATAGTAAAGCATACTGAACAGAAAAATAGGCACTAAATTTTCTTATAAAGAGGTGCACTGTAAACTAAACATAATTACAGGATCAAACAAACAATACACAGGATGTTCACAAAAATCGCCAACAAACTCCGGCAGGTGATTCCTTGTGAAAAATAAAGCAGGAAATATGCAAGACACTTTGCACGTAATCGTGATACTAAAGGAGTAATTTGCCTTTGAAAATCAAATTTTAAAACATTTGATTTCCCCGTATACCAAACAGTGATCGACGTAAACTGACAAAACTCAGGATATTACTTCAAAACAATAAGGCCAACAAACAAACAGTAAACACTAGTTGATATCTACTACCCTTACGAAAGTAAAAGGGGTGGCCTCCTTTAAATTACTGACAACATTTTAGCGTCATGATATTCCAACATTTAAGAATGAATTATCAGGAAATGTGACCTTAGTGATTTAAAAAGATCCTCTTCTAACAACTGTCTAGGACGCGTAGTTTTCGAGCAAAACGCACGTCAAGTTTAGGCGTGGTGGAACAGAGCCTAACGTGTAGGCAACACTGAGTACATGAGTGTTTGGTCTATTCTGCAGTGCCGCACATACAATAGTGGACATTCACTGTAAATATCACGTACCGTAGCTTAAATAGCTCACATAACAGTTACCAACACATTGTTCCTAGCTTAATTTGTGTATGTGTGTTAAAAAAACATAAATGTGAAAGTGAAATAAATGTCTCTTAGGTACAATGCACGAAGTTAGACATTTAAACAGTTTGTGCAATTCTGACACTTCTATAAAGTGTAGGAGAGCTGATATTGTTTTCAGGCACTGTTAGATATTGCCGATATTAATACTGATACTAAATTGAGAAGGAAAAATAACATTATTGCAGGTGTAAGAAATTGAACATTTAATTTTCAAACACTTTGTCAAAGAAAATTCTAATTGTCTTAGTTTTTATTGTTTTAGTCTTACTCTCAAGATGAATAAAAACCTACGAACCACACACTAGTAAGTGACTTAAAAACATAGCGGACGTGTGATGAAGGATACGGTTTACTTTTTGGTACTGTGCATAACGTCATGCAATTCTGGTTTAAAACTGACGTCAGGAATAGATGCACTAAGAGCCACCAAGTCACTTAAATTTGTAAAGTACTCGTGACTGTGACATTCCTAGGTACGTTTTTCTCTACGAGATAGTTGTGTTGAAAATTGTGTAACATGCATAGAGAGAAGAAAAAGTTTAGGAATTTTAAGCTCTTACATTTCAAAAGGTGTGGACAGTTTGGATTTATCGGTAGCGAAACAGTCCTGCTGTAAACACGAAGTCAAATGTTAGGTTCCAAAATACTCCTACATTACAATCGCATACCAGTTAGGTGATTTCATGCTAGTGGTGATACGTCAAACACCTTCACCTTACTTTCTCTATCCCTCGACCCGAGAGTTGTATCTGTCTGGCCTTGAATGTAGATTTCCTAAATGTCAGTTACCACTCAAACATGTGAAAACAAGTGCCACATCAGTGCTACACAACCAGTGCAGCACTGTGTTATTTTACACACCGTGACAGTTTATTGCAGGAAAAAAATCTTTGTTATCTAATATGGACACTCGTTAACTATTAAGTGACATTTATGACTAAAACTCTTCCTTGGACCGATTTATTTTAATCCGTGTGTGTTTAATACTGGAAGAATTAACTGCACATGTTAACAAGCACATTTAAACGTAAATCTTAATACGTATTCGAGAAGAGACTACCCCACCCATATTCAATATTGTAGACTACCATTTGTGCTGATACAGACACACTAATTCTTTGTGCGACGTCGGAGCTTTATTGAGCACTTTAACGAACATAATAAGATACTTATATTTTTTGCTTGCATACTTATAATAATTTTTTTTCCCTTTTCCAAAAAAAAAAAAATTAAGCCAGGAACAAAGTTTTGGCTACGGTTATGTGAGATATTTAAGCTACGGTAAGTGATAATTACAGTGAATGTCCACCATCGTCTGTGCGGCACTGCGGAATAAACCAAACACTCATGTACTCAGTGTTGCCTACACGTTAGGCTCTGTTCCACCATGCCAAAACTTGACGTGCGTTTTGCTCGAAAACTACGTGTCCTAGACAGTCGTTAGAAGGGGATCTTTTTAATCACTAAGGTCACATTCCCAATAATTCATTCTTAAATGTTGATTATCATGACGCTAAAAAAGTTGTCGGTAATTTAAAGAAGGCCACCCCTTTTACTTTCGTAACGGTAGTAGATATCAACTGGTGTTTACTGTTGGTTTGTTGGCCTTATTGTTTTGAAGTAATATCCTGAGTTTTGTCAGTTTACGTCTATCACAGTTTGGTATACGGGGAAATCAAAGTTTCAAAATTTGATTTTCAAAGGCGAATTACTCCTTTAATATCACGATTACGTGCAAAGTGTCATACATATTTCGTGCTTTATTTTACATTAGGAATCGCCTGCCGGAGTTTGTCGGTGATTTTTGTGACCCACCTGTATATACAGGTTTTTTGTGACCCACCTGTATATACAGGATGGCCAAGAATAAGTGTTACAAATTGATAGGGATGGTAGATGTGCATGTTTGGAACATATTTGATTAAGGAACCCATGTCCGGAATGCATCCTTATACCTGCAATGGTGCACCAAAGTAACAGGGGTAGGCAGGCAACCTGGCGACAACAAGCCAGTGAAAACATCTGTTGTGTTGTGTTATGTACTACCCGCTTTGGCGCTCTGTGACTGTACGAGACACAGTGCATGTGTTACACTCGCTACGTTTATTGTCGTAGTTGTAGAGGCTACATGGAAGGCTACACATTGGCAGAGCTAGCCGATAAGCATTTAGTGTATGGTGCAGCAGGCGCAATGGAAGAGAGGCGAAGAGGCAGTATCGTCAGAGGTTTCCTAACCGACGGCACCCTGCACACACAATGTTCGCACGCATTGACCGCCTTTGGACTTCTACCTTTGGGGCCATGTAAAGTCCCTTGTGTACGCCACTCCTGTACATACCAGGGAAGAACTGGTGGCCAGGATACATGCTGCGTTTCAGACCATCAAAAACACACCAGCTGTCTTCAGCGATGTGCGACGCAACATGTTACGGCGCTGCACTGCATGTATCGGGTGTGGCGGAGGACATTTTGAGCAGCAAATTTATAAGGTAAACGTAGCGAGTGTAACACATGCACAGTGTCTCGTACAGTCACAGAGCGTCAAAGCGGGTAGTACATAACACAACAGATGTTTTCACTGGCTTGTTGTCGCCAGGTTGCCTGCCTACCCCTGTTACTTTGGTGCACCATTGCAGGTATAAGGATGCATTTCCGGACATGGGTTCCTTAATCAAATATGTTCCAAACA
>PNEQ01000335.1:0-36508 GCA_003012365.1 Medauroidea extradentata
ATGAGTTTACTTGGAATATTAAACACGTGATAATTAAAACATTAGACACTGGCAAATTACATGATATAAAAATTTAAGTTATAAGGCAGAACATCGCACTTTAAGAATAACGTAATTATGATAAAAGTTTGGGGGAGACAGTTACATGTTTTGGCGCGGCGAAGTTGGCCGCGTGGGCGAGTCCAACTTGCCGCGAGGCGTAGGGGTGTTTATGCGACACATGGAGGTTATGCACGACAAATGTCATATTAATTGAGTTACACTGGAACCACACTTTCCCCTAGCCTCGTATGGCTATTCCTGTTTGATAGCGTGGTCCCCCTTGACGGGGATAGCACAGGAGCGCTAAAACAAGAGAGTTGGATTTACTGTCATATACTGAGAGTTTCCGTCAAGGGGGCACTTTCCTACCAATGGATGGCCGTTTTCTGGGTCCGAGGCACATATTGTGTCCACTCGACGTCGCGGTGGCGGCGTCTAGGCGCCGCTACCTCGTCGCGCACGTGGGCGGGTGCGTTCCAATATGCACAAGCCCAGGCCGCCTCGGACCGTTCCGTTAGGGCTTGATGCGCACGACGGGCTCAGATCAGGGAGGTCAGGGGCGACCCGCGTCAGGCTACATTCACGAACATCCAGCCAAGCAACAGCAAAATACACGGAATATTAATTAAGGCACTAAATCAACCAAACATCACCTCCGAAATGTAGAGCAGCCTCGTAAGAGCCAATGACATTGGTCGTTTCAGCGGGCATTGCGACGTCACTGATCACGACATGCGCAAATGCCGAACCAAGTGTTATCTGACTCGCAGTGCGAGGGTGAGTGAGCAAATCCGAGTGCACCATTGAAATCATTGTAATGTTCTGATATTTTAATTGGATAAAACGTAAATACCACAACAGTTCAAAAATCCTGGTTTTTAAAAGTGTTAAACGACTCTAAACCACAGAGCTCGGCCCAGATTGCCAATATAACAGATGTGGAACCGGCATAAAGCGTGCCAAGTATATATTATCAAAGTTTTAATTAGTGTTTTCCTTATTAGTGTAGGGGTGTTTACATGCTATTTCTTTGCAATACATGCCAGCTCAGATATTGATAGACAGTTTAACAAGCTACTCGGAGTGGAAGGCAATAGTAATTAATTTACCTTCACTTGCAATTATGTTCTGTTTTCAGCAACCATGTTTATGTTAATGATCAACACTTCACTGCACCGAACACCACTGCTGAAATCGATAAATCACTTCTCATCATTGTCGTCATGCTGATATAACACTGCTCCTAGTCTCAGCTTGCTCGCATCAGTTTGGAGATATAAGTGTTTGCTTGGGTATCTAGCCAACTTTGGACACTCGGCGAACCTTGTATTTACTTCCTCAAAGCATCGTTTGTGTTGGGGTGTCCTATGGAATGGTTTGGTAGGTGATAGTAAGTCAGTGAGGTGCGGTCACTATTCCAAAATCCAAAATAAAGTCTCAACCAGTTGATTAAGCCAAAAAATTTATGTAACTGTTTACTTGTGTGGATGCCAGTTGATTTGACGTGGGGAGCTAGGGGGGGGGAACGTATAGATGACGATGACACTGACTCGGTAGGTGAGTCGGACGGGATGTGGGTGACAAAGTTTAGGGAATGGACCAGGTAGCTAGGAGAGCTGAGATGAAATGGATAGTGGGGAAAAGGGTAAATGGCAGAAGCCGCAAAGGAAACCCCCTTTGATTATTTCGATGATGATCCCAGGGTTGACAGGCCGACGACCACGGGGCAGGCTACGTACAAGTGGATTGTTTCACCCTCCAAACGACGGATTCTTCGGAAACTTATCAGGGTCAATCTCCATGCCACAACACACTCAAATGTACATTACGTGTCACTAGGGGCAGGGGGAGCAAAACTATTAAATAAAATACATGGATAGTTTTCATAGTTAACTCACCATAAGCAATATACTGGTATCTGCAGCAGGCCAATGCCAGTTAAGCGGGCCTGGAGCATAAACCTCTCCAATAGGTTACATGGGCAAAACAGCACTAGGCTGGCAGTGTACTTAAGGTGTATATTTAAGCCCCTGGACACGATTACCGCCAGGGGGTGAGGAACCCTGGTTCAAAAACTACAAGAACGGTTCTGGTAATTAAAGATCTGAACTATTGAAACTAAAAACTACTGATGCAAAAGTGGTGAAGGACCATGGGGTACACGACGCATCTATCACCTCCGCGCGTCAGGTTCCGACTCACTAACATGGTGTTCGGTGTCGCCAAGCCAGCTCTGAGAGGGGGGGCTGACTTCGCTCGGTAGAAAGTAGTTCACACACAAAAACACATAATAGAACAAAGTTACATAAGACAAAAGACAAAATTTACACTGTAAAAATAGTAAAAAAATAACAAAACATTACTGGTATTCTGAAATGTCTTATGTTGGATTATTGCTCTCTGTTACATCATGTTCAAGCAGAAGGATAAAAATACATAGGATAGCTGATGCAACACTGACGTAATAGGTAATAATGGCTATTGAAAAGGAAAGACAAAATATTAAACACATTTTTAAAAACTTTAAGACAATAATAAGACAGTTGAAAAACGTTACAATTAAACAGTAAATTGAAACAAGCAAATTTTAAGGATAATATTTATAATTTACAACACACACAGAGTGTAGGCTGCACTAAATAAGTCTAGTGCAGCAGATGGACTAGTGTGAGGGTGTGCAAGGCACACATCAGATTATTAATGAGTTCGATATGTTCTGGTGTGGGTCTGCTGCCTTCCTCACCTACAAGGTGTCCCAAGAATTAAAAGCATGCCTTTCCTATGTGACATTTCCGAATCGCACATGTCAGTCTGTTGGTTGCCAACCTCTAAAGTACCAGAGATAAATGGCAGGCATGGTCCTCACACGTTTCTGACTAAATCACATCATCGAGATAAGCTCGGGTGAACTCCTCGATGTTAACCATAACCGCTTGAAAACCTGCTGGCGCACACTTTTGGCCAACCCAGATAGCATGTAAGCTTGCGGCAAGCCTGCAATTTGCTTGATTTAGGCTTGCCATTACAAGCCCTATTTGGTAAGTTTGATTCAAGCTTGAGTCAAGCCTATTTTTTACAGTTGTATCCTGCCTAGTAAGAGGCAAGCTTGTTACAAGCTTGCAGCAACCTTGAATCAAGCTTTCCTGGTAAACTTGCTGCAGGCTTGTCGTGTGGAGACTAGTTAGCTCGATTCAACTCGAATCAAGCTTATTTTGCTATTAGGAAATAGGCATTGCAAAAAGTCGGAATCTCTGGCCATCCGGTGCAGTGAATGTTGTCTTATGTCTGCCTTCGAGTACTACTGACACTTGCCAATAACCACTGTGCAGATCGAGCAATGACAGTACTTGACATGCCCAAGTGCTCCCAGAGCTCCTTTAACCTGTATATATGAGGGTGGTGCGCTCATAACGGTTTATCGAACGAAAATCGACGACTGGAATATGTAACATGCCCTGGCTAAGATTCTGGATATTGTTAAGTAATATGTGTTGTGGAGTTTGTTTACATTCCTTCATCTGGAAAACTGTTGTGTGGTCTATAGTATGTAGGTTAGACTATTTGTCTATTACATCGTGACTGGTTTATACACTAAAGTTGACTGATTCAGTTTGTTGACAAGTTGCAATAACACTGTTCAATCTGTATATGTCAGTAGCATGCACATGGTTACACAGTGTGGTAAGGTTTTCATTTATGGGAGTAAAGGTGACATCCGACCCCTTTACCCAGACTTTCCGTTTCCCACTTGCTCCAACATTGGCTTGTTGGCAGGGTTCTTTGGACACTCCACATGACAGTGATACACTTCTCCTTCACAGTAATGTAACGGGTACTTAGACAGTTTTGAATAATAGTTTTGTTCTCTCGGATTTGACTATATTGCGCTCCTGGAATTTCGCGCCATTTTGCCCTGAGTCAGTTCGTGTCCCTTTTCGGTCTATTTCCCTTTCAGTGTTCGGGGATTTTTGAGCATCAACAAAGTATGCATAAGTATGCTCACAGTCACATCGCAGCATTTCCTCCACGATGGACTGCTCCAGTACTACTACAGAGCGCATAAGGTCGTCCTCATTAACGTGTATTAATTAAGCCAAAACACTTCAGAATTTAGGCTGGACTGTAGAGGCCACAACCTCTAATATTTCTCTTATGAACATCTGAAGATAATACTTTATAAGCATATTAATTTTGTTTGTAACAAAAGTACAGAGTGATTCAGTAATCTGCTGCTCAGCTAACAACCATCTGCTGCGGGACTAAAATGAAACGAATGTAACGACAAAATTGTGCTCAAATGATGCAGTACTGAATTCATCCCAGGTTTGATCATAACGAGATATTCCCCATCACCATGTTTTTTCCTCACACTGTAAATGCTCCCCGACGCAGCTCGGCCAGTCTGCTTCCTCCACCTGGCAGTGCTGCAAGTATTGCACGCAGTCCTGCTGGTATCCAGTAAATGCAGGCAGCAACTGAAATTTGCAGGATGTCGTATGCGCTACCCCGTATGTGGGAAGTGTGGTCGTGAGGGGCGCGATCAGTTGATGTGCATGCCGCTCCTCCCTCGGCAGTGACCTTAACCCTGTCGGTGCGGGCTGTGTTGTTGCATCTCGCATAACTGTCTGGGCAAGCACAGGAGAGGGAAAGGTGGGGCGGGCATGACATTCCCGCACATCCTTACACTCACACTAACGCGCACTGCTTCACACATCTCATGTTGCGTACTCGTGGCAGGTGACTGTGAGAATGTTATGTTACACGAAAGTTCAGAGAAATTGTCTTCTATCCGCGTTGCCTTCTGCATGGTTCACGCTGTAGACACGATAAACGTGGCTAGTCTCCATGCATAACGATCAGTTAATTCCTGCGAGTGGCAATGATCGCACGAAAAAAAGTGGGCTGCATGAACAGTCTGTCGTCCAGGTGCCCTTTATGCACAGTTAATGGAATGTTTGTCTGCGTTTTAAACAGGCTAGGGAAACTTATTCCAGTCCATTACACCATTCTGTGTATGGGCATTTGTTTATTTTCTGCCGGAAGGTTGGTTAAAGGAGTTTCGTCAGCCCGAAGACTGTACATCGGCAACAATGCGCACTGTTTTCTGACGCATTATTGTCCTGATACAGTTTAACATATCACAGACACAACCACATTTGCTTGCTTCTGGACAAATGTGCAAGGGCATGGTTGCTTTTGTCCAAGTCCACAACCCTTCGTTCAGCACGCAATTGCGATGCAACACATGCATTGTTGCACTTATTTGTGTCGGCGGTGTTCACACACGAAACGGGTCGTCTGTGGTTACCGGTCGTACGCAGTTCCTGCACAACACCTCCACGAAACCATTTGCTGTATGCCAGTTCACTTTAGTGGGATCCTCCCCGCATACTACGCGGTCCCGAACATCGCGATGCGGCTGTCCCCTCACCCATTGGGGGTTTCCACCAATTTGTATGGTCGACGATGCTGGTCCTGAAGCAGCAGAAGAGGCCACAGCAACCACGGGTTTCCTCCGTGTGCTTCTATGTCTTCTTGGGTACAGGCCTCTGGGTTAGTTTTAATGGTAGTGAGTAGGATTTACGCGACGAAAGTCCTAAACAGTTTCCAAACGAAGCAGGTTTAGGATACTTAAGAATTTGGAGGGGCATAATGTGCCAATAATAGGGACAGGAGAAATTGTGTAATTTAGGATGAAAGAAGATATTAGGTCAAGTTTGGGCCACAAAGTTGGGCGACATCTGACACGTGGTTTGTTTGGGGGGGGGGGAATGTGTATTCAGTGAGGATAAGGATGTATGGTATTGTTGAATGGCTTGGATCATGGACCTGCTGGCCCTGAACCTTGCCCTACATCTGCTGAAGGTCTGCCTAGGTGGTCTACGATTATGGCGGTGCATACCATCCTGGCACACCGATGGTCCTGTGATGAAGCTGTCAGACACTTACATGGGCAGAAGAGGGTGAAACCATTGTTTGCATGAATGAAACCTGTATATCTGATTAACAGAATAGAGTGATTTATTTCACAGTTGGCCTAGAGCTGGGCCACCATGGACCATGCCTGGTATTTGAGGGGCTTCAGGGAGACAAGACCACACTCCATGCGAACATCTTACTCCTTCGGTCAGTAAGGGAAGACTAACTGCATGACGCTTCGCGAGTGATGCTGGAGCTTGCTTTCCCGCCAAATGGGGTGGAATGCTCTGCATACATCAGTGACTATAGTACCGACTGTTTTATTTAGATCAATTGTTGTTCGTAGTTCGTCAACTAGTGAAATGGCTGCTACAGAAGTATTCATATTTATCCTGTAACAATACTGATGCCATTTAATAGGCTATTGTCTTCCATACACTTGAGTAACCGACTATAAATAGTAATTTAAAAAATCTTGTCAATATGTTTAAAACTGGTATAGGCTTGTAGTTATTGACCGACTTAAGATTGCCTGGTTTTTAGAAATGGAATGATGATAATAATTCAGATATACCTACAATAAGGCTTTTTTCTACTGGTACTTAATATTTGCTGGCTATAATCTGGGTGTATATATATATATATATATATATATATATATATATATATATATATATATATATATATATAGACAGTTTATAAGCCCAAAGAGCAATACTTTATATTACATCAGTCATATTTCCTGGTATTAGAATACATTGTAACATATTTTTTTAATTAGGTTGGAGGTTTTCTAGGTAGACACTATCCCATCACAACTGCCTATTGCTTGTTAAATTTTATTTAGTTGTGTCCTACTAGTGCAAACATCTCTTCAGAGACATGCTGTGTTTCCAGTTCAGTTTGTGCAGGCTAACACAGGAACAACTATCACAGGTACTTTTTTTGTATTTGTAATGTATTTTGTTCTGTTTGAAGATGCAGATTTTCCAGATCAAGAAGTGGATGAGGTGCAGGTACCCGGTCTCTAGTGAAACTTAACATACGTATAATCAAAATTACCTTCTAATTAAGTTATTTCTTCTACCAGTGGACTATACTTCGAGGATCTGTTGTGACTTCGTTAGAGTTCCGTAAAGATTGCAGAAGCCAAGTAGGTGCATACTGCATGTTACCAGAGCAGCAAGGATGTTGAACATCTGTTCATGGAGAGTACAGTTTGTTTCTGTTCACAAAATTGAACGAATGGCATGGAGAGCATCGTCAACAACCTCCGTCGAGTGATTGATACTCAAAGCTTAACGTGGGCCGAGGATAGGCCAGGGTAGATTCAGGAATACAGGGAATGTGCCTGTTTTGGTGAGGGTCAGCGACCAGATGGCCTCTGAACCTGGCCCACATGCTCTTCAGTAGTGGATCTGGACTCTGGAACCAGTGCTGCATGTCGTCCCAGCACGCAGGCGGTTGACTGTTGCACACTGTGGAACACTCTTAATGATATATAGAAGTGATCCCATTATTGCACAATAAGAACTCGCGAAATGCGTTAAACTGAATGTCTAGTTTATTCATGGAAATACCCTCGAGCGTGTTGACGCGTGATGTCCGTGCTCCTCTACCAATTTAGCCCGTCGTGCGCACCACATCCCATGGTTACGGATAGGCAGAGGCGGCAGTACCGCCTGCACATACGGGAAATCACCCGACCATGTGCGCATAAGAGACGACGGCGCCTAGACGCCGCCCCGGTGACATCGAGTGAATGCAGTGTGTGTGCCACCCTATGAGAACTACCGTTTATTAGTAGGAAAGTGTCCCGTTGACGGAAACTGCAGTAAATTGACTTTTTATAAATACATTTCGTTCTAGCACTCCCTGCTAACTCCATAAACACGGGTTACGCCACCAATAGGTAGCAGTGTTTACAGACCAGGGGTAACCTTGTTGTGCATTTAAAATTCATAATTAGTATTTTTACGTAACTAACTTCAAAAATGACAGAAACACCCCTGCGCCTCGTGGGCAAGTTGGACTCGCCCATGCAGCCAACTTTGCCGCACAATCCTTTTTGTGTTATTTTTGCAAGTGCTTTTTTTAGTTCAATTTCAATTTAAATTAGTAGTGTTGTGTGGGTCTAATTAATTCCTTAAATCAGTTGTGTGTTGTTAGGTTTCTTTTGTGTCACGTAAATTAAAAACATAGTTAATCTTTGAGTAAATTAAAATCATAAAAACTTTCCCATATATCCAATTTGGGACACTGATCAGCAATCAGTTATTTTTCAAGTGTTCTGGGCCATCGCCCCTTTGTTTTTAAAGTGTAATATGTGTTTCGGCGGTTGCTTCCCGCGCTCGGCTGGACGAAGTCACCGGCGTGGAAAGAAATCGTGAGTCGGTGCTGAGCGGCGGAAAGAGGCGGTCGGATGCGAGTCACTCCAGGCCCTTCAAGACTTTGTGCAATCACTAGTGTATCAATAGCTTCAGTTTTAATTCAGGAACCTTTAGTTTTGTTTTCGTTGGCCCGGAGGTGCCCCTCGACCCCTGCGACTCAACCGCCCAGGGGCTTAACTTAATTTATCATTCAGCCACGTGGTGTTTTTACTGTACAGCCTAGCCCACCGGTCGGGCTTAGGACCGGATCTACTTAAAGCACCACCATGATTGAGTAGTGTATGGCGTATGGTGTTATGCAATAAATGTGACTAACATTGAGGTACGTATTTTAACTGCTTGCTGCTTCACGGACTTCAGGGTGTGGGACCCTTCAACCCGCACTTACCCTGTGTGTTGCATAGGGTGTTGTCTATTGGTGCTTTGTCTGTGCTAAGGGCGTGGGGAACGCCAAAAGATTCCCCTGCATAAGTATCAACAACGACGAGTGGGGAGTGTTATTACCATGCCAGGGCCGTCGGCCGCATGGCCCTATAATTTAGAGTCTCAATCCGAGTGCCCGTTCTCCAATAATGGGCTGGCGCTACTGGGCTTTATTTTGCCGGTGCTATACGGCGGAATTTAATACCTAACCACCTCCCCCGCTCACGTCAGGTTCACCACGTACCATGTCTATATTTCGCCTGGTACGACTGCGTAAGCTGCTAAAAATGGCACAATGCTAACAATGAACATTACGACCTTGAAATGTACAATGGGGCGTCCAAATGACTTACCCCGCGCATGTCAGTTCCTGAGGCCGAAAAACACGAGAAAGAGGTTCCATAAACTTTAAAACAATTGCACTCTAAAATGGTTAGGACGATAAGATTGAGTGGCCTCGGGGAGATGAGACCGCACAACAGACGCTACTTACTTCCTCGGTGTTCAAGTGGAAACTACTTAACATGGTGTTTGGAGAGGGATGAGGCGGCGTGCAATTCCTGCCAAACTTGGTGCAATGCTTTTACATATTATTTAAAAACAAAATTATACACTGAAAAATATTTAAAAATTAGTAGAAATACATTAATAATATTTATGCCAGTATCTGCAAGTCCAAAATCTTTATAGGGCACTTTCAGAAATACGTTCTGAAATGAAAGCAACAATTAAACTTCTGTAAAAAACATCAGAATAAATTATTAAATATTTAAAATGAAAAGACTCAAGCAAAATCATAATCAAATTACAAAATACTGAAAATACGAAAAGGACAATTAAAACCTTCTGGTGGGCTTTCCACAGTATCCTACTGCCCTAGTCATTTACTTTGTATTGCCGTCAGATGGGGGTATCAGATTCACGGGGCGGCGATTTTACTGTGAAAGTTCCAGTTTTATATTAGGGTTACGAATAAATGGGCGCCATCCGAGCATGTCCGGCTGGGAATGGGTAGAACACAAGTAGAAAAAACTCAGGGCAGATGGTTTCCTTTGGCAATTAGTTAATCCCCTAGCGGTATACGTGGGTCGAGAGGCCCACAGTTGAGTCAGAACAAAAACGTAAGCTACAGGGACTTCGAGGAGACAGATGTTTACCACATGATTACCTTGAACTTTGAATTTATGAAATGTTGCAATAATACACTACACACAGAGACACTTTAGTACTTGCCAGTCTTCCTGTTACGGGCCGCGGACACATGCCCGTGACGGAGGTGAAACTTAAGAGCTGATGATTACACTTGCAGAATTACGTTGGCCGCAGGAGCTGAGCAGCTCGATGCGGAGGAACCGCCCGGCGCGGATCCGCTAGAGGCCAGAGGGCTTGCGAGATCACCCAACGAAACAAAAAGATGAAGCTGGCCACTTGGGCACTAGCACACAATAACCACACGGAGTTGGCTGTTACCGTAAGTATTATGTTGAAAATCCTCCGTGTACAGTTCGCAGTGCGGAGGACAAGTGACTGGGGAAGCGCGAGAAAGTTAACACGATTTAAGTTCCAGAAAACACTAAGAGAAGGAGACGTTACTTCAGTTAAGCAAAGGTTGCAAAAAGCGAGTTTCACCGATCAATGCGCAGAAAGGACTGGCCGAGCCAAGATGGCGGTTTGTCCCACACGCCGGCACCACCGACGCCTGGAATCAACTCGGTATTCTTTTAAAACTAAACAACACCAAAACCTTTGAATCACATGCCAGAAAATATGATAATTTAGTTTATGAATTTTAGAATACAAATTAAGTGCTGATTTACCTGGGTGGTAAATAGGGGATGGAACTGACTTATGTAAACAATAACAGTGTAATTTAAACCTGAGTACTGGTTGTATGTACCTGAAATATAAACATAGACACTGGGGACCTGACAAACACAATACTTGGTTATACATTACTGAAAAAAATATGATGTCTAAAAAGAATCCAGGAGCATGCAAAGGGTGGAGGTGATGCTCCGGGAAGAGCCGGGACTAGCTGGCTGTTACGTCGAGCGTTCAGCGAGTTTGTAAAGTAAACAAAACACTCCCCGTAGTTCGCCTCATAGGTCGTTCCTGTCCATTCCAACAAAATTACTCACTGCACTAGCCACTCACTTTATTATGAAGTCATTTTACGGGGGGGGGGGGGAGAGAAGGTAAAGATGGGGGCGGTCTCGGTGCTCGTTCTGCTGCTGCTCGGGCGGACGTGTGTTGGATTTGGGCTAGATGGGCCAGGAGGTACGACGTCAGTATATTCATGGCAAATATATCTAAAGAGTTCTGTAATGCAGGTAACGTAAATTGTTTAGTGTAAAATCACTGCATATGCGTCTGTCAATAGTTTTGGACAAGTCACCCGGGATTCAAACCCGATGCCGTCACTTGCCGTCTGTATTGCGTCGTGGCGCGTAGCCACGACACTGCTAACATTCTCACACAGTCTCTAGCAGCTCTAGTTAATGTTGCAAATACAACAAATTTGTTAGCAGGCCCTGCTTAGAAAAGGGTAGTTAGAAACTGCTCGTTTGAGGCTGGTAGTCCTTCATCACAGCTTACGGGAACAGGAGTTTACCTGCCGCGTAGCGAAGACTGGCGTTTAGGTGGTTTTTGTACGTAGGGAGGGCGGTCACGTGCCCGGGACCCGGCCGCAGTAGCCCAGACATTGAAGGCGGTAGAGCTGACGTCCGCGGCACACATATAGCTTTAGAGCAAAACCTATTATCCTCCAAACTATTCCTATGTATATTTCTGTTTGACCATTTCACCTAGAATTGTAAGCTGGGCTGTTACTGGTGGCAATATTTTGTTCGAATAAAAATTTCTTCCCTTCCCAAGACATAAAAGATGGACCACGATCTGTATGAATGCAGACTGGAGTACTAAATATTGTGAAGACTTGTCTTAGATTTTCGACTACTGTTGTACATGATATGTCCCGACATGGAATAAAATCTTGAAAAATCGTCAACAACAATGAGAAGGTAGGTAGTGATTTTAGTTGCAATTGGGATAGTACCTTTTAAATCAACATTAAGTCTTTCAAAAGGTGAAATTGTTTTAAAAAGAATATACCGTAAAATGGGGCGAATAGCGACAAAATTTGAAACAGATTCTTAGCTTAGACCTTTATCTCAAATTATATTTCAATACAATTACTCTTCGTAAAATTATTAACTTGACAACCTTAAGGGAAAACTCGGGTTTTAAAACAATTTACCGAAACTTTTGATTTGAAATTTTATCCCTATACAGCCCAGTGTCCCTATTACAGTACTGATTTCTGATGAAATTAGGTTAAACTTCGGCACATGTTCTGTGTCTAGAGATGATACTATGAATATTTTCAACATTGTGTGGTAAGTTTTTGCTTTTCTCTCAATGGTTCAAATGTGTGACTCCAGAATGACAAAGCATTTCATGCAGATTCTTTAACATAGCTTCGGAATTATCAAGTACTATGCACATCCTTGATAATACATCACCAGCCATGTTATCTTTCCCTGGGTAATAGATGTGTACCAACATATAGTTTTTTTTTCTTCCATATTTTGATTTCACCAGTGTGTTCGGTGTTGAACATAAAATAATTTGATTGCTGATGCGTTATTAATCTGATGTGCCTTCCCAAAAGGAAATGTCTCG
Organism: Medauroidea extradentata; assembly: GCA_003012365.1. Classification (NCBI taxonomy): domain Eukaryota; kingdom Metazoa; phylum Arthropoda; class Insecta; order Phasmatodea; family Phasmatidae; genus Medauroidea; species Medauroidea extradentata. The sequence goes on from PNEQ01000335.1 coordinate 12,456, forward strand.
ATTTTCGAGTAACTTCAAGGATTGTTGAGCTTCTTTTTCAATAGATAAATTGCATCTCTGGTGTGAGATAGAACTCGAGTAAAGAATGTAGCTGGACGACCAGACTGGGAAAGAGTGGCAGCAATTGCATTCGCAGAATATCAATTTCAACTGTGAACATTTTGGATGAAACAGTAGCATCTTCAGTTTCAGTATTTATGTAGTAGAACATTTTGAGCACTTCAGCAGACAAGAGTAAATCACAGCGAGCCAAAGGAAGTATATTTTCCGGGAACTTGGAAATTTGACACAAGAAGGGTGGGAACGTCCGTAGAGTTCTTTCAATGGGCAACTATGTGAAGGAGGAGAATGTTCACGAATAGGTTAAAGACAAGCAGGAATTGATTAGATTTTTTGTAAGGTTTAATATAACCAGGTAGTTCCAGAGAGCGAATAGAAAATTCAATCTTTTAATTATTGTAAGATTGTACTTATCTCCAGCTTCCAAAAATTTCTTAACTTTTAAATCATGATCTGTTGAATTCCTCCACATATCGTAACATCGTCCAATTAGGCAAATGAATCCTTTAGATTTTCAGTCCGAATGATATTGTCAACTCTTTGAAAAGCAGCCACACCACTTTTAACACCGAAAGGTATACACTTACACTGGAACAGCTGACCACTGGCTTCAAAAGTAGTATATCCTCTGTCATTTTCTTGAATGGATAACTGGCGATATGTACAACATAAGTAGATTATGATAAATTCGCTATAATTAGCTACTTTAGTGACAATATCATCAATTCTTGGGAGCGGATAATAATCTAAAAGTAGTAAACTTATTTTTCGTCTGGGAGAAAGCAATAGTTAATATCGTGACCTATAATTATGATAGTGCATAATCCTCGGAGGATGTCTGCCAGAGTAAATTTGTTCGTTTATATAAAAATGAACACAGTATTTTCCATTAGTAGCAGAGGTCAATAATGATAAAGCCAAGTACACTTTTTATCACGACTTCTTAATACCCTTAAGCCTAAATGACGAGCAGTGCTATCACTGATAAAACTTGATGAATTTCTTGAGTCAAGTGGGGCAAAGAATTTATTGCCACTTACAAAAACAGGAGAGAGTATTGTTATGGAAGCAATAATACACTTACTGGAATTTGTAATGAAGGAATCAGTACCTTTTGACTTCGAAATCTTACTATGTTTTTTCGATTGACTTACCTGCCTTGAAAATTGCCCTCTTTTGCCACACACACTACAGTTAGAATCCCTAGCAGGACAGTTGGATCTCGGATGCCTATTGTTACCATAGAAATAGCACTTATTTTAAACAACTGTCAGTGTACGATTGTTTTCTTCCGAATTACTTTTATCGATATCGCACAGAGAAATAACTGCATTCAAGGATGCACGAGTACAATACTGTTGAGAGTTTTTAGATGATAATTCAAGGAATCGAGCTAACTTGAAGGTGTCCTGTAATGTAAATGAAGGTTTTTCTAAAACACACTGATGTATAATCCACTAATTAATACATCCCTTATAAATTAATCCCTGTGGGATTCAGCAGTGACTGCCTTGAATTGATCGTCCTTAGCCAAAATAGTCTATCTAAGTACTGATCAATAGATTCATGATTCTCTTGGTGTCTACTTGAAAGCTTGTGGCGAGAAAATATTTAGTTAATAGGTTTTACATGGAGACACTGCAGTTGCTATATAACATAATCACATGTTTTGCTTAAGGGCGCGGTACACCTCAGTTTTCAACGTATTTTTTAATTTTTATATTTGTACCCGATATTTCTTTTATTATTTTAGACACAAATTGTGACTAAATCTTCCTCTTAGGAAATTTGCGTTTCTCTCATAGTTTTTGAGTAATGAGCCGTGAACGTCAAAATTTGAACTTTACTGTTTTATGTACGCCACTAAAACCAACTGACATACCAAAACGAAATAATTCACAGTGTATAACAATGATGTAGGCTATTAGTTGACATGTACAAAAACAAAAATAGTATATTTTTATATTTTTAAAAAAAATTTTGAAATTTTTTAATTTGCATTTAAACATTTAGCATTACTACTGCTCATCGGCTCTAGTCGCCCAAATTTTTTCACTTACATCACCATTTAAACAAAGAAAATAAGAATACTAGTACAACTTCAACACATTGAGGGGCTATTTATTAACGAGTAATTATTCTGTGAGAAACGAGCGACAAATTTTTATTACCTCATTTTGGGTGGCGAGAAAATTTCATGAATAAAAAACGTCATATATAGACCAGCCAAAACATACTAATATAGGCCTAACATAATAATTCAAATTGTCTCAGATAATGTCAATTACCGAATTACTATGCTGATGCTGTTAGTTGTTATTTCGACACTGAAATTTGTTGCTCGGGATCACCTTCCTGTTCAGCCTGAATTCAGGTCGTATTTAAGGATTTTCGGCGTTCATATTGAATGAAATACCGGAAAACATAAATAATGGTGGCCAAGGTGTAGTGTAAAGTAACTACGTGTTAGGTTGTGAGTTTGAATCAGGTATTACATAGGCGTTTCCATTATTATGAGTTTCGCAAATAAAATATCTTTAAAATGATGTAGTCATACTTTTGTATATGAAATAGTATACAAAATAACCAAACAGCTAAAAAATATTCATTCCAGATTTTGGATTTTTTTTTCTTCGCCCACATTCATGTTTTGGAGTGTTTGCCAATTTTAAATTAACTTACCTTCACTGTTTTCCCTTTCCAGCAGACGAAGTTGAAACATAAACATGATAATTTATAGCGATAAGCCTATTTAAAGTTTATAATATTGTTTCTATTTCACTTAAGGATTTCCAATATAATCGAAAGGAAAATCATGTAATCAATCTCGTCCTTTTTATTGTAAATTATTAATATATCGTCGTTTCTGAATTTCTTAAAAACAATTATTCTTTTACATTTTAGGGTACTGCCACTGAGTTAGCTTACAATTTAAATTCGCATTAAAATGTCGGAAATAATTTTTATAATATTGCATTTTTATTGTATGTTTACTTAATAACATATCTGCAGTCTTTCTGTCTTTATTACAAAACTAAATTTAATGTACATTCGCTCTTTTTGAGGTGGTTTTGCATTCTATAAACAGTACATGTTTCCTAACATTGTACCTTTCTATAGCGGGCTGGACTCAGTGCGTGAGTCTGAGTCAAATTATAGAAAATTAAGTGGGTAATATGTTTTGGGCGTAACCAGCGAATTAGTCAACAAAATAATAATTATTTTATTTCTGAAAGAACGTACTGAATGTCGCGGTCTTTTGTATAATGAATAATAATAATAATAATAATAATAATAATAATAATAATAATAATAATAATAATATCGTATGAGCGATGCATCTTACAGCAAGGGTGACATCCACCGAGTTGGACGCATGTTGATCTGGGGCTCGTAGGCTACACCGTCCCAGAGTTGGGACATGACACGACACCCTGCGATGGAGCAGCGCTGGAATCAGGGGCGTCATTTCAGGTTTTTCTAGGGGGGGGTAGGGGCAAGATTATTTTTCAGGTGACAGTGACCTTGTTGCATCTTTTTTTTAAATTAGATACTTTAATAGTTTTATGTGTTTAAGTTAGCATTATTTAAATTTAAAAATACAAAAAATATATATACACATAAAATTCTAAATCCAGAGGGGGGAATTTGCCCCCCCCCCTCCTGTGGCCCCAAATGACGCCCCTGGCTGGAATGATAGGTCGGGGGACGCGGGAATTCCCGTAGAAAACCCGCCGACCAGCGGCATCGTCCGAAAGGTTTCCCACGCTCGAAGATCCTGGTATCACCTGGCGGGGATCGAACCCGGACACTGCAGAGGCACAAATTGCTTGAACTCAGCGATCTACGAAGTGGATACTGATGTGTTGTAAACAGGTCTATATCATGGTACGTCAACCGAATTAAGGTATTTGTATAGTACCCATTATTTAGTGTTCCGGTCTTTTTCATAACAATATAATAATAGGAATATTAATTGTTTCTGTACGTATAGATAGTAACATAACATTTTGGTAAGATTCCTTACTCCATAGAAATATTTAGAGAAAGCAGTTTTCTCTTAATCCATTTTTATATATTGTTAACATGTGCATAAGTTATTTAAGATAGATTTGGGCTTATTATGTAATTGCAATACATAACAGGATGAGTAAATAGGAATGCAGCATTATTGAAAGGCGACGCATGCGTCCCGTTATTTGGTTACAGTTTCATAACCGTCAGTCGTATAGAATAAGTAAGCATACTGTTGAAAAGCGCATCAAATAGACAACAAACTTTATTGCGTGTTATTTTCACCTACTTTTCACTTTGAAGGACTTATAGCCAGTGGCGTAAAATTAACTCAAGAAAATTTTTTTTCTAAATTATTTTGTTTTTTAACGGTGCTTCGTGACATTATTTGTGACACAAACTTCAATGCGGTGTGTTTATACATATTTACTCTTTAATTTGAGAGACCAGTTCGAGCACAATCGGACAAATAGTAGCATCACAAGATGATATAGAGTAAAATAGTGCAAATATTAGGCCATAACAATTTAAAGGGCCTATAAATCTAGGATCCGAACACGAGAAAGTCCGAGTATTTTGATGTGTTGTTCACTAGGGCTTAAAGTATCACTGTACCAAAATTCAGCTTTAGGCAATTTTTTTTCTGGGTGTGGGTCATTTATGATCTAATTTGTCTGGGCTAGTAGTTCTATGAAAAATTGGAGTTAGTTACAAACTTCTTTAGAGTTTATACAGCATGCACAATGTTTATAAGAAAGATAGTTTGTAATTTATTTATAAAACTATTTTACATCCACTTAGATTACGATATCGTTTGAAAATATAACAGCACAGTTTGTAGTTGTCAGGCAAATAATAACATCGCTTGATTTTTCACAGCTTATACTACACAATCTCTACCTATGTCTTCTAATAACAATATTTATCAAAATGTTAAACAGATTTTCGCACTTTTATTATAGTACTCAGCACAAAAATCAATAAATAATCACTGTAAAAAATAAATAACATCAGCAACATTTTCTTATAGAATCGTAATGTGATGTTTTGTTAACTACATATTTTTTTTTACATAAAAATTTATATCGGAAATTTAAAAAAAAAATACCAATCCAAACAATAAGCCTACTTTTCTCGACATGGATGCTAATTAAGCCTAAAAGTTGAAAACCCTTACGAAATATATAAAATATATTAAATACTAATGTATTAATTTATTCTCATTCTCTCTTGAGGACCTACAACAATAAAGAATAGTTGGTCAGTAAAGAGTACAAATATTACGTTTGCTTCCTATCAGGCCTGTAGTTCTCGACATCCATGTATTACAAATCGTGTATTAATGTCGTAAAGTTTTCAAATAGAGGGATAAATATTACTAAACACAACATGAAGCAACAACTTTAAATTATGAACATTACCTTAATTAGAGCTTAATGTGCACAGAGCCAGAAAAAGTTTGGAAAATTATCCTCAGACATTTAATGTAATCAATAAATATTCGAAGGGCAACTGTTATTCAAAACTAAATACGGTATAAACAAAATACTTGAAACTGATGTCGCTGTTTGATGGAATTCTGGAAATTTTTTATTCCGTCATCTCTTGCTATCAAAATATCGTTAAATTGTCACTTATATATGAATACGGCAAACTGAACACGAAAACGTCATGTTAACCAAGTAGTCTACTATGTAAGTATTGAGTTTGATGAAACTCTGAAAAATGATTCCTTAGATATCTCTTGTGATCATAATATGTTCACATTGCCGATATTTAGAAGAAAAAAAAACTAACATGGTTATGTACAAAAACTTAAAAAGGAAGTAACCTAGCTAAGTACCACTACAGGACTATGTGTACTGAATATGAAGCATTTCTGAAAATTGTTCCTTATACATTTCATGGATAAAAATACGCCGTACAGCCTCCATACTGGGGCCTATATGTGAAACAATTTTAATGAAATTCTGAAATATGACTTCGATATTTCGTGCGTTCCAAAAATTTTAAAATACTACCCGTCATTTCAAAAATATGAACACGAAATAAAAAAAAAGACATAAATTTCGAGTCAACTTACAGATAAATATTTTTTTAAATTATTTTATTTTCGTCTTAATTTTAAATTGTAAGAGAAAGGCATGCACATTTTCTTACATTTAACATGCAATTTCCAGTAAAAATATTTAAATGCCTAATAGCTTAATGAATATGTGTGTGCCAAGTTTGATAAAATTCAGAAAAGTATTCTTTAGATTTGCTGTACTATGCTTAAAATGTAGGTATGGTCGCCATTTTTAAAATCATAACATAGAAACACGAAATACACAAACGTCAAGTCAGTGTAGTATGTGGAGTATGTGCACCGAATGTGATGAAATGTTGAAATAATACACAGCCTTGCCGCATCAATTGGCAACGTTGCACTTGTCTGCGAGGTACCTCTCCCATCCCCCGCTTCCCCTCCTCGAAAGCAAACACTTCACACAATTTCAAGTATAGCGTTCTTGTTTTGAAAGATACGTCCACCGCGGATTTTTTTTTCTTGTCCGTGTACACCGAATCTTTAACCCTCTTAATTTTGATAAATTTTGATGCCTGGAATATATAACGCTTTACATTTTATAACTAATGAAAAAGTGACTTTAAATGTAAAAAAAAAAATCATGAATGGAACTGTTTAGACAGCTAGATCCGTTTAATGTATATTGAAAAATGTTTCGTTGACTGTACTACGACAAATAATAACTGAGAAATATTTGTCCGAATTTGACATGTAATTCCCTATACCCTAATGCACATGAAACCTGGGGCACATATGGAATATTTTCGTTATAAAAGTTATTTCCAAACACACCACAACACATGTGAAGCGCGTGGTAGTCGGTGGCCATAAGCTAGACCTTCCGCCGCCATCTTGAATCAACAACAATTGTGTAATAACTGTTATTTCTGATAGTACAAGGTTTTCATAATTTCGCTTGTTGGACTGCAGGAGTTTAATGTCCTTTTTGCAATCTCACAAGATAAATTGATGAAAGACTTCCATTAATATATTTATGCTTTCGGGTTGGGAGTATTGTAAGCCATTTCATAACCAAATGTATGAAACAATCTGGAAACAAAAGTCATTACAAGAATTAAATTAATATCTTAGGTAGTAGATGTTTGGCTGTGATTCTGTTCAGTGAACATTGAAAAGTTCTTCGCACTACCATAAACTGCCTATACAACAGATCTAAAGAAATTTGTCTGTAGCTAGATCACTGCATTACCGGACACACTGTGAGCTGTTGTAAATGTTTGTCGCACAGGTTATAAAGCTCTCTGTAATTAGTTTAGTAGGGACTATAACTGCCTCTAGTTGCGCAGCTGTCGGAGAGGGTTTAGCTTTATGCTGTCGCAAACTGAGAAATCGTCTTCCTTCAATAATGTTCGGTTTTGCACCCGGAATTGTCTCTATAAGCACCTGAGTGTAATAAACCCATACTGATACTAGTACTCAGATTTTGTAGCTTGCCAAACTGATCCATGAAAGAGTCAATTGCCTTCCTACCCTGTAGTAAAATTAACCTCAGATGTGGTGATGCCAGTCATTGCTGCAGCATGTAGACAACCAACCTCAGTGAACTTGCTAGTTCTTGAGAGGGTCGGTGTTGGCAGCTAGCCGGCGGTAGTTCTTACTGATGAGTGGGGAGAATTTCTCTCAGCAGCAGGCCCGCTGACACCAGCAAGTTAGCATGCAAGTCTCCACACTGCTCCTTGACCCATGAAAAGGCTATGCTGGCGGGGAAGCTCAGCAGGTTGGCCTGGACTCAGCCGACAACCTTCCTCAGTGGTCTAGCTAGTTCTTGAGAGGGTCGGTGTTTGCAGCTAGCCGGCGGTAGTCCTTGCTGACGAGGGCGGAGAGAACGGCTCCCAACAACAGCCCTGCCGTCACCAGCAAGCTAGCGTGCAAGTCTCCCCACCGCTCCATGACCCATGCAAAGGCTATGCTGGCGGGGAAGCTCAGCAGGTTGGCCTGGACTCAGCCGACAACCTTTCTCAGTGGTCTAGCTAGTTCTTGAGAGGGTCGGTGTTTGCGGCTAGTCGGCGGTAGTCCTTGCTGACGAGGGCGGAGAGAATGGCTCCCAACAACAGTCCTGCCGTCACCAGCAAGTTAGCGTGCAAGTCTCCCCACCGTTCCATGACCCATGTGAAAGCTATGGTGGTGAGGAAGCCCATCAGGTTGGCCGGGATCAGCAGCAGGCCGCCCATCGGGCCCTCTGACACCGGGTACGTCACCTCGGCCGCCATCTCCACAGACACGGCCAGGCAGCTCAGCAGAAACACCCTGAAACACATCACACTCTTACTATCGCTGTGCAATGCTTTGTGTGGCCTGGGTGGTGGGAGTCTCTTCATCACACACGAGTCACTGAAAGGGCCAAAGTGTTTTACTAAAGATGATAAATCGAGTAAATGTACTAGTTAAACAAGCTGCTTCATTAATTATGAAGAAGTGCATGCAATCACTTAACACTTTTTTTCTTTGTAAATTCGATGCTTATTTATTAAAATAGTTTTATGTACATACAGAATCTTCTTAATATATATTGAATTTAAAAAAGTTGTGGGTGACAAAATTTGTTACTTTCACCCTTCATTCACATTCTACATTTTTTTCTGGTATTGCACTCACTGGGTTCAAGTGCGGATTAACTGTGCGTACATAGCAGAATTCCCAGCTGGAAACAACGTCGACTGGACTAACTAATCTAGATTGAAACGTTCTTACAAACAGACCCGAATGGACTGAAGTGTTAGTGGAGTGAAATGATCCTGTCTAGTCGTTGAGGTTGACTGGAGTGTAGAATCAGATTTAAATGTTTACTTTTAAAGATACATCAGACTTAACCAAACGAAGATGAAGTGATCGCCACATTGACAATGTTTGGTTACGTAAGGTATTAGTATAATCCTGGATCAGAAAAATAAAGGTATTAAAATTTCTAGGAAACAGTAAAGGAAATTCAAAGTAATTAGTACATAGTAATTAGCCGTATTTATATTTTATATGTCTGTCTTTAAGGGCGCTGGTCTCGTAAAAATTTATTAATTTATGGTTATGACAATCACTTTTCAACTTTTACATAAGATAATATGACATTTCCCCGAATAAAAAAAAATTAGGCTCCATAGTTTTCGGATAATCACTCATCGATATCACGAAATGGCCGTTGCAGTGTAACCAAAATTTAAGAAAATAATTAACTTCCCGGTACAAATTAATTTAAATTGACACAAAATGCTACGAGCTATTTAAAGATATCTGTGGGATTTCAAAGGGATACATTTTTATAATTTAAAAAAATGGATGAAAATGAGTAAATTTTTGTATAACTTAAAGGCGTGGTTGTTACTGAATTTTTCAAAATTAACTTTCCTCAAACACGTCATAAAATGCATTGTTGTACTGACTTTCAGTTCCTTTAATTTTGATTTCATAAGTTAACTAATTTTTTTTAAATTTTGACTACACCGCAACTGCAGTTTCGTGATTTTGACGAGTGGTTATGCAAACATTATTATGGGGCTTTTTTTTTACTTGGGGAAACGACATGTTATCTGATGTGTAAAAGTTGGACAGTGTTTGGTACCAATATAAAAAATTAATTTTTGTTGGACCAATGTCCTTATCTGATTAACTACCCTCGTAATTCTACACTGTGCACGCACAGTACTTTTTTTTTCTTCAATTTCTTGGATGAATTTTATAACACTGTAATAACCTATATTGTACTCTTCCGCCCCCGAAAACTGAACAGTGCGCATGCTTAACAGTTTTTATATTATTCTTGTCTTGAAGTACTTTTCTAGTAACCCGTTACAAAAACAACACACGTTATTAAAACGTGTTATCTCTCTGGAACTGTGACGTTGGAATGTGATAAACAGAAATATCTGTTCACGGTGTATCTGTTTAAGAGTGAGTGATAGTCACCATCTTGAATTTTTGTATTTTGTGTCATAACTTTTCTTCTGAATATATACCTATTCTATTCTACAGTTAAGTTAAAAGTTTCATAAATTTAGCCAGAAGAAAAGTTATGACATAAAATACAAAAATTCAAGATGGTGACTTATTTTATAACAATTTTGGGTCTTCGATGTCTAGATTTATCGGTTATTAAGTGGATGTTTTATCATTTTGATCGAAAAATTGGCATTCTTCCCGCTCAGTATGATTTTAGCAAGCTTTGTCAAATTTAATACGCTAGAAGAAAATTGCTTCATGAACGCTTTTATTGGATTATCGCAAGTTAACTACGCATTAAAATAAACCTCGCAGTATTTGTAGTACCCAGTGATAATTTTTCTTTCATAAATACCTTTGTCTAAATATGTTTTTCTTATACGTATTTTTTAATTTTAATATGTCAAAACTTGCTAAGTGTTAAGTTGTTTTGTGGGATTATAGCATATGCACCAGGTCAAGTGTGACTTAGTTGTAAAACCGAAACTATGGTAGGGTTTTAGAAGAAGAGCCTGCAAAAATTTTACTTGCGCATATATCCTTGTTTACTTATTACAAATGTCCGAAATTAATATGAGTCTGTACCACAAAACTTCAAATATTTTCTAGATGCACTCATGTACCACTTACCCGAGAAATATGGCCGAAATATAAGCCAGGACAATATGCTTGGCCTCCAAAGCGAAGGAGAATGCAGTGTTAGACAGTGCCATGAAGACGAAGACTCCAAACATGATTTCTCTGTAAACATAATCCACAAATAACACGTATTTGATTATATACACTAACACAAATTACCATTAACCCTTTCCTAAACAAATAAACTTATACTTCTAGTTGTTTCAGAAGACTAATTTTATGACTGAGCCCGAGCAAGATGGCGCAATGGAAACACACTGGACTCGTATTCGGAAGAACTCAGCTTCGAATCCCGACGCCCGACAGCAAGCAGCAGGGCGTTTAGGCACGCTCCCCACGGATTCGCCGAGCCAGCTGGATATCCTTGGGCTTTGTGGTGACCCTCTTTGCGTGAATGGCACACAGATTGTTGTCCTCAAACAATCCCACCAGGGAGGCCTCACTTGCCTCTTGCAGTGCCATCACGCCCGAGTTCTGGAAACGTAGGCCAGTCTTGCAGTCCTGGACGATTTCTCGCACCAATCGCTGGAAAGGCAGGTTGCGGATGAGCAGCTCGATGCGCTTCTGGTATCGCCTTATTTCTGTCAGGACGACGGTGCCAGGCCTGTATTGGTGTAGATTCTTCACTCCTCCAGTAGCTCTTGTGAGCTGCCTTAGTGGCGAGCAGTTTGCGCGGGGCATTGCCTCCCGTCGATCTGCGGGCAGTCTGCTTCGTGCGAGCCATTGTCCTTTTTGTTCCCGATGCAAGTTTTCCAAAATAGCTCGAGAAAAATTCTGGGATAGTTCCTTAACATAGGTAGGTCATGACATATTCTTCTCCTAGTTCCTGCCCTTGTGTACATTTGTATGTGGCCGTCTCTGATGACCTCGCTGTCGAGGAGACGCAAAGGCCGAAATACTTTAAATAATAATTTATGACCGAAACAGTACTTTTGTGTCAATATTCAGGACACTTGCTGGTTTCCATGTCCTGAGTGTACATCTGCAGATGTCAGCAAATGTTTCACCTTAAGCGTGGTTGTGAATCCGTCATAATTCAGTTCCAGAGCTGTGAGAAATGTAAATTCTGCAGTGTGAACAGTTTGTGTACGACTCCAATCACCAAAAGGAGGTATTGATTACATGTCTGAGTGAGTGAGAAATTCTCGTCAGCGCTCAACATCGAGGTCTTTAGCCCTGGTGAGGGACGACATGAAGTGAGAATGGCGCAGCGCCAGAATGGAAAGTCAGGGGAAACGGGAGATCCCCGAGAAAACCCGGCATCGTCCGGCACGATTCCCACACGCGAAGTGTGGGGGACCGACCCCTCAGGGAATCGAGCCCGGATCGCCTTGGTGGGAGGCGAATGATCTGACCATTCGGCCACCGCGCCCCCTAAATGTCTGAGTTTGTTATCGCGATTACCTGTGTAGACTGTTCACAGTGGGGACCATAACTTAATTGATACCACAAAACATACACGTTTGTATACGCGAGCAACGAAAATATTGAACAAAGTGGACGTTTTAGTATATGGGACAGGGAAATGTTGGTGGTTTATGATGCTGGCTCTTACAAACGCACTAGTCTTATACAGGACGCCAGGTGATTCGCGGATACAGATTGCATCAAGTGAATCTGATATAACAAGTTAAGACTTTAATAAAACATAAAAAAAAAAACAGACTCACAGGATACTAAATTTCAAATCGATCAGACCAGTACAACTGGTCACATTCACAAAAAAAAAAAAAACCTTGACAAGTATTGATGATGTTTTAACGACTGAACAGGTTCTCTTGAATCATAGCTAAGAACACTTTCGTTCGTCACCTTTCAAACAAAAAGAAAAACCACATCAAAATCTGTATATTCGTTTAGGAACTAAGATGCCACAAACAGACTCACAGATACACAGACAAACATGCCAAACTTATAACACCCCTCTTTTGCGTCGGGGTTAAAAACAAAGTAGGAAATACTCATGGGTAAAAAAAAAAGTGGTCATGTCCTTTGTTTACGAGAAAATGACTTGGTTGTGTGAACAATCGACCCTACATTCCCACTCACTGGAATTTCAGACCTATCTCATAAACTAATGGCCTGGCGACTCTTTGCCAAAGAATTTGATCTGCTTAGTTTTGGTAACTTATTCCCGTGGTGCAACCCGTATATACGAACAACCTCCCTCCTCGTTTACACTTTACTGGTTCTCGGTAACTAAGTGCATGATGACTTTTATCAAAGAACATTTTCTGCTTAGACGTGGTCACATACTCACACGGTGAATGCAGTCCATAGCCACCAATTACCTGACGTTCTGTGTAAAGTAGCGTTAGCTTCTTAGAATGTTCCAAAACAAGCCGTGAAAGCTTACTTGAACCTGTGTGTGTTGTCCAGCAGGACCCCGAACCCCGTGGCTCCCAGCACGCCAGACACCACGAGCAGTAAGCGAAGTCGATCAGCCAAATCCTCTTCGTCCTGCAATAGAGTTGAATGTGAGTGAAGAAATTGTTGTCAGCACTTAAGCCCTCGCTCTTTAGTTTCAAAGTGGTTTCAAAAAAAATATTTTTAACGCAAATTAATACATATATCAAAAATTCATTCTTACATATTTAACACTTATATATTGGAGATCCTCAAGTACCAACATCGTTTGTATCAGAATTTTTCTGTTACATTATACCAAACGGAATTTTAAAATTTTGCCCCTGAAATATTACATATTTCGTTGTGTAAATAAGTCAAAATGAAGCAAAATAATTTTTTGCTTGCAAATGGTACGTTATTTTAGAGAAAAAAAAATGCTCTGGAAAAATTGTGTAGCGTATGACTGTACACAGTCTCAATTTTTTTTCAAAGCATTTGGTTAAAAAATGTTTGAGTTATTTGCAATTGTTTGAAATAAATGAAAGATGATGGTAAGGTGTGACTGATGTATGTACCAGCGCCGAAATGAAGGGGTGGGGGAAACGGGAGATCCTCAAGTACCAACACCGCCGGGAATCGAACCCGTATCTCCTTGATGGGAGTTGAGTGCCCTAGCCACTGTGTCAACTGCGGTCGCAATACGGTTCAAGAACACTGTGACGTGGTAGGTATGATATTGTCTTATGTATTTGTATATATTTATTTCAGAACAGGTCTCAAAACTCGTCGAGTTTGTCCAGTTTTGAGTTTGTGTAGTACGTTGTTTAGTAACTTGCATATCAATCGTACGTTACTGACGCATTCCTCTGTTACGATATCTTCATATGAATGTAAACATTCAGAAACGCACAGACTATCTTGAAACATAACCGGTACCCGTAATTTTATTTTCTTCAACTAATCACTATACTGTGAACGCATGGCATTTCTATACAAACTTAAAACATGTGCTCATAATACCTTATCAAAAGACTAAGCCCAAGAGAGGGACCATTATGAACAATGTATATATTTTTTAATTAAATATAATAAAAACTGAAACTGAATTAAACGAAAAATAGTGAACATTTATGCACAACCATTATTATTATTTTTTTTGCTGAAGTGGGTTTTGTATATTTATTATATTAAAATCCTTTATAAACGTTCGCAGGTACAGGATCCCAGAACTGGAATTTTTATATTTTCATCGCATGTATGTCCTTTTGTTTGGTTTTATTATATTGGTATTAAATATGTATTGTAACAGTTTTCGGCTGGAAATAAGGGTACAGCTTAACGCATAGCACTGTATTTAATTGCCTTTGAAAGAACTAACACCAAAATAAATATCGTACAACTACGATATTTACTAATATTAGCGATAAATTACATTTCTCTTTTCAATTACGTGGTTTAGCACACATGTATTGTAGAGAATAAACTTGCTATTGAGCAAACAATAAATTATAGCATAGAACAAAGCTTAAAAATTAAAACACATGTGTTCCTGAAATAAAAGCAAACAGAATGCAAGTATACAAATAACTACGCATAAAAAAAAGTATACTCGTATAGAGATTTGAAAAATTCACGTTTTCTTTTAGGAACAAGCTACAATTCCAACTACTATAAGTTCGTAATTTCCCAACTGGCCCTCGACTCTTGTCTTATGACAGTTCCCGGAAGTCGCTGCGGCAAAAACAAAAACGTAACTAAATGAAGGCCCATGTCACTGTGTTATCGTACAGCTAATGAGAAGCTATTGTTCGCTGGAGTACATATATATTCTTGGAGGCTGGCCTACAGGTCAGTTAACCCGCGCATTTTTCCAGATTGTATACATACATCACAAAAATGTACTGATTACGTAAGATATTCTGCTTCGCCAAGTTACCAAGCCTGAGGCGGTACTGACTGGGAAGTGCAGCATGATGACTGGGTTGAGAACTGAGCAGATGACGCTGAGGGTGCCACCACTGATCCAGCTGGCGGCCATGATCAGCAGGTAGTTCCTGTTGGTCAGCAGTGCAGACAAGTTGCCGAAGAACAGCTTCAAGGTCACAGGGACACATGAACTTCGCTCCAAGGCCTGCGAGCGACTGGGCGGCATAATAGGCCTGTCCTTGAACACTACAGGAAACAACAATGTCATTAGTTGGTTCAGTCTCTTTCACATCACTCGTAAAATACGACAGTTCTAGGGGCACTTACTAATTTAAGTTTCACATATGTTTCTCATTGTCAGTTCATATAATTTGTCTCCAAATTAACCTGATGTGTCTACTCTACCATATGTGCAGTGAGGTTTACTATGTACTGAAGTGAAGCGATTAAGACCAACGGAGCGCGGTGGTAAGAAGGATGGAAAACAAGGCTCCAGGGGTGTTGAGAATGACGGGCCTGGTCACTAAGAATTACAATATTTCAAACGCATCGCAGTTGGGGCATTTCGTGTAGCAGTTTTGTTTATTTAAAAACCTCAATAATTGAAACAAAATTTTGCGGCTCTTCGTTTCACGTGCTTTTGAATTTTTCTCGGCTTATGATTACTATTCAACTCGTATAGAACTGATCTTTGTTTGGTTCAGCAAGGAACAGTTTCTCTGCAACTTCTGAATTAGCGATACACTATCTAATCTATATCTCACAGTAGTGGATAATGTTGATTTGACATTGCGAGAGTGGCTTGGGACACATTTGCACAGTGTTTATTTTCTACGTGTGTAAACTGGGAGTGAATACTAATTTAATTTCATGTCGACATTCATTATTTGGTATATATATATCCCGTAAATTTCTTTTATACGTTTTGACATACATGAGGAAAGCATTTTTTACTCTCAAGTCACCCACGTGTCTCAAGTCACCCCATTTTTCCGGCAAAATACGTGTCTCCCCTATTTTAAAATATAGATATATCAACATAAACAATAAGCACAGTGTAAACATTTTATCGCACTAAAATGTTAACGTCCGAAGCCAAAATACATTATTATTCCCCAACATGCCATACTTCTAAAGTGCTATCTCTGCCGCAAACAAACTCTTGAGGTCGTGAGTTTCATTAGGCGTTCTACTATTGCGGGGAAAAGTTCGAATGCATTTTTTCTATGTTCGAATGCTTATTGGAGGGCGCTATGCCGAAATATTGAAAACGGCCAAAGAGAAATACAGTTATATCACAAACAAAAAAGGTTTCTTCTTAGATGAAAATATTTGAACTATTATAGATGCAGGTCAATTAAAGAAAACCGTTTTGTTTAAATTTCCATTGTATAAAAATTTTACTTGCTTACTTTTTTTTTTGTGATCGAGCGCTTTTGAAATGTTTACGAAAATTCAAAACCCCATCAATTTTCCAAGATGGCGACTAGATCTAAACTCTTATTTGTCGGAATTTTTTTAAATATCAACACCTATAAAAATTGTGTCAAGCTTCAAAACTGTCATTCTTTCGTCTATAATTCTTATTTTACTCTAAAGTCCACATTGAATACTTGTTGTCTGTAGGATAATCCGTGGGCCAGTCACGTGTTGTGATTATTGTGGCTGCAGATTATCATATTTCGAGTATTCCACTGTGATCAGGGCTGCATGCGGGAATGAGGGGAGGGGGCAACAGGCCCGAACCTCTCCCCTGAAATGTTTGAGCTTACACACTTGATAAAATAGTGAAATAAGGTCCAACCCACCCTACCTTACGGAAACACATTAAATAGCGCCATTTTACACATTAAAATTCATATTTTCGCAGGGGAGTTCTCCGGACTCCGCACTGTTGGGAGGGAAGTTCGGCGTTACTTTGTAACATTCCCAAATTCGGGATAATCTAATATTTCTCATTGGTGTATTGTGTATTAGAAAGACGTGGTTACTGTAGTCCAATGTCGTGTATACATAACCAAGTCAAAAAGTCTATAAAACCAAATTTTATGAAACGGACTCTAGAGGTTTGCCCCCGCCTCCTTCCGAAAAAGTTTTCTGTGTGTGGCCACGTGATTGTGGTATTACATAGTGTTTTTGTTTCAGTCGCAAAGATAAAGGATGGAACTAGGGCTGGGTTTCTGAAAGGAGAGGGTAGTGTGTTATTTTGTTTGGAAGCTACTGTACAGCAGGCACTTACGCAGTATGACGAGCACCAAGGCTACGGTGGAGGACACAGCAACCACCCTCAGCGGTGTCTGGTTGGTATTGTCGACGACGGTGGTGTTTTGGTATGACTGGATCGGGCTGGATGGTAGCGGGTATTCCAGAACTCCAAAAACCTGCAACAACAGCCACAACATCAAAACGTAAATCCTGGGGAGATGAGGGACGGATCCAGCGATGAAATTTATGGGGGACGAATTTCTTTAAAAAGAACTACATATATGTACATTATAACCTTTTAACCCAATTATATTATTTTACCGATTGTACTTTTCCCACCCATGCATTACTGAGTAAACGTTTTACTAATTAAATGCAATTTTAATGGGGTAACGACGACATCCGTCTTGTCATTATCGGACATAGAAAATAAAAGGTAAAAATTTGTGAACAGCTAAGTTTTCTTGATTGCCTGGTAAGGTTTATTAGTGGATAACTTTAATTATTTATTATTAATATAATGATATGCTCTCTAAAAACATAATTCAGGTTAATCTTAAATTATATTGGTAGATTATCTGTAAAAGGAGAATTTTATTTTGCCAGCTATCCCATTTGTTTGTATTATTTTTAATTTTTGCTGATGAATGGAACTAACAGATATTTGTTGTTACTTTATTTTTGTTGCTTAATTTATATTGTTTATTTAAGATTGCGTATTTAAATTATGTGAATATTGTTGGAACAAATGACCTTTCCAACATGACACCAGGCAGCAGTAACACCTGCATTCAGAATCTGTCACCGACATTCTACATAAATTAGACCGTCTACTGTCGTAGATTGTCGCACTTCCTAATCGCATAAGGTAGTTTTATGAATTCTGGATCCATGTTATGTGGAATGCCACGCTCGCGTGTGTGTATGCGTATGTGTGTGTAGCTATACATACACGTGTGTCTGTGTATGTGCACGCGTGTATTAGGATCATACATACAAAAACTCCTTAACCACTTGGATCATATTCCCAGTGGAAATTTAAACGATTTCACACCTCAAACTACCATAGTGTCATAATCCTTAACATAGGATGGTTATTGTCAATTATAAAGAAAACGTATACTTTTTATTTAGCATACACATCACAGTTACTTGTCATGCATTACCTTGCTGCAATAATGATGAATTCAGCATCGAGATTAAATGGGAGTCGACTTCGGATTGGCGAGGTAGGAGGCGAATATTCTACATAACTAACATCTTCACATAAGTAAAGCACATTTTCTCGTGGCATTGGGGCTGAAGTTGTTCCACCTCGTCTGTGTGCCCGACAGCATTGACAGTCTTGACCGTACAAACTGGCGAGTCTTAGCGAGGCGCACATGAAAAGATATGTAATGTACCCATGTCAAGTCTTCGGGATCAGAGTCATACACAGGATTCCCGGGGCCCTATGAAAGTACATTTTCGGCGACCCAAACTAACTCAAATCCATTTCTTCCCCCTTTTAATAACCAATTTCAATTTGTTTGTCTCGGAGAACATCTGACATTATTTCTTGATAATAAATTGTTTGGTGTTCACGTAAACACACCTAACAACACAATTTGAAATTCGAAATCCCACCGATGCCGGGCTCTAGTGCATTAACCTCCTCTACCCTCTTACCGTGTTCAAAAAACGGTACAGGAGGGCTGTATTGTATGTCGGTGGAGACAGAGATGAGAGAAAACTACAGATGGAGCATTAGCAGCTTACACGGGGTCAAGCTGATTTTGTTTATTTAGGTATCAATATGGCGGAATGCAATAAGCTGTTCCTGTACATGTACTGGGAAATGAGGTTATGGTCTGATGACCCACAGCTAAATTATACGTACATGTAGCTTTGGTAACTAGAAATGTTTTCAAGTATCAGTTTGGCAAATGGCTACCACCCCCCCCCCCTCTTTCTCATCAGACTCAAGGCCTCACACCCTTCAGCCAAGAACGTACATCATGCTCCATAAGTATGTTTCTTAAATCTATGGGAGGACATTTTCACATGCCTCACCTGTGTGGCCATCACGGCGACGGCGCAG
The DNA here is from genome assembly GCA_003012365.1 of Medauroidea extradentata. Lineage (NCBI taxonomy): Eukaryota > Metazoa > Arthropoda > Insecta > Phasmatodea > Phasmatidae > Medauroidea > Medauroidea extradentata. The sequence continues at coordinate 31,748 of PNEQ01000335.1, forward strand.
GCGGTGGACACCTGGCCAGCTCCGAACCACGTGGAAGCGAGCCGGGCGGGCAGAGCCAGTAGGTATGCACGGGAGGCGCCCAGCAGACCTAGACGTCCCGAAGAGAAGCGTCCCGGCGCTGTTAGCAGCAGCCAGGAGGCGAGGACTAGCAGCGTCCCGCTCACCTCCAAGCCGCACCGCAGTCCCTGTCCGGTCACAGCGCGTATCAACTCCAATAGCACACATGAGTCCTTACCGCATATTGCCCAAGTTGAGCGCATACAGAGTGACAATTTATACAACTATACATAAGTCCTGCAATGAGATAACACACTGAAATTATGTATATGTACTAACAGGTTAAATTAACAAATAGTTATATTTTACTTAGCATTTTCAGAAGTTATGTGTAATGAAAATACTTTATATTATACAAATTGATACTGACGAGGCCGGCAACGCCAGAATCAAAATTGTATTCAATGTTCGTGTTCTGATCTTGAAGGATTTGTAGGGGCAATTCTTGTCAGCTTCGGTTGTATTCAGTGAAAATTAGGTTCTCGTCATTTAACGTAGAGTTATTTATAAATCTGTTCTAACGTTTTCCGATATGATCGAAAAATTCGCTGGTTTACTGACCTATAGACTAATCTTCAAGAATGTCTATGTTCTTAAGCATATAACAGCTGCTCATTGGTTGCTCGCCACATGGTGATTGGGCAAGCATTCAGCTGCTACTTTATAATGAGCTAAGTGCCTTCCAGGTGGTGTCAAATAAGTATATTGCCAATTGCAAAAGTAACACTAACTGACAGACTTTTGAATTCTTACTTGTGCCTAAATGAAAGTGAGAATTTTTCAGGAATGTGTGGTGCTGCTGCAACATAAGCTCTGTTTGTTCTCTCAACTGTACCTGTTTACTTCATTGTGTACACATCAGCCTCTCAGACCAAGTTGTGCAGCAGACGTAGCACCACATGTATTAATGTCTCGCGGCTAATTCGTTATTGGTCGTTTAACATTTGGCTCCACAACACTCGCTGGTTCCTGCTGCGTGTACCAAGACTATGCAGTAGAGAATATACATCAGCTTACCTTGCAACTTCCCACTATTTTCCGCTGCATACATCACTGGACACACAATGCTGCTATATATAAACACCACCGGAAGAACTGAAAGAATTTGAAAAGAAGGAAAGAAGATTCTCAAAAATTGTTGGGACACCAGAATATTACTGATGGGACCTGGAAGAATAATAAAAGCAAGAAACTCTACAAGCGCACACAGAGGATCACGGACACAATGAGGAAACGACAGTTGAAAATTTATGGACACCTGCAAAGAATTTACGAAAACCAACTGAATAGAAAAATCTTCAGTTACATCACATTAATAAAGTCCACCTCTATAAGTGGGTCGAAGAAGTCAAAAGAGATGCACAAGGAACCGGTATTACACTAAAGATGAATCAAAACAGAGAATAATTCAGAAGCAATAACAACAGCATAAAATAATTTGAAGAGAAACCACTAAATGGACAAGAGTTCCACATGATCCGTAGTTGGCCAAACTCGAAAGGGGAAAAAAACTCATTGAACATACAAGATGAGTCCTTTGAAAGAATCCCCGTGGATTTCATCCTGCAGAATGTCATTGCCTGTGCCTTTCATTACTTTTGGTGTCGTCTGCACATCTGCTTTAAGGTTGATGGCAGCCACTTCCAACACCTACTCTTGGTAAGTTGTTGTCACACTAGACTGCTTTTCCTCATTCTCTGGCTCCTTAACATTTATTTACACCCATCCTGTGTACATCGTTCATATCAACATGCTCCATGTCTAGATATGGTGGAAAAACACGAGACATTTTTCTGCCATAGTATTCTACAAATCAGGGTAGCGTCCTGCTCTTGTATGTTGGGATGATGGCTACGTGGCACTGTTCAGCTGTTTACAGACGAATCTCAGACATTCAATCTTAAGACACCATAATTAGCACTGGACCAATCAAATAGGAACCCACCAGTAACAAAAGAAAAATGTCATAAATGACTACATTACTCTAAAGTCTAACAAATGGTGACTTTTCCCTCGATAAATCACCATTCCTATTGATCTTTGAAAGAACTGTGCAATGGGAGTGCATGACTTGATTTATTTGCTTGGACATACTCCATTGCGAAATAAATGACTGTTAAAAGAAAACTAAAAATAATACAAGAAAACATAAATAAGCAGTGTATGCTTTAGTCATCAGTGACTAAAGCATACACTGCTTATTTATGTTTTCTTGTATAATTTTTAGTTTTCTTTTAACAGTCATTTATTTCGCAATGGAGTATGTCCAAGTAAATAAATCCAGTCACCATTCCTATTCATACACTACATAACACACATCGCCTTTCGTACAGTCATACCTAACACTAACAGGCACGTGAATCAATCGTACATAAACAGAACTGGACATACACATGCACTATACATTGTATTATCATTGGGGAAGGGCTATGGTTAGCATTAGGGCGTTCGCCTCCTACCAAGGCGATATAGGTTCATTCCTGACGTATTCAACCTTGACTTTCACATGCAAGTATCGTGCCGGGAGGGTTTTCGCGGAAGTCTCCAGTTTCTCCGCCTTTCTGTTCGGTCACTGCTCCAACGTCACTTCTTTCACTCATGCTGTAAAGGGGATCAATACCCAACAGCTTATAAAGCCTATAAATCTTCGAACCTATACACCACAGAATAGTACTATTTAGTCTGTTTATTCACACACTCAATCTTCCCCCTTCACTTCTCAGTGAGTACAATTTCGGCCACTGACCGGGACTTCCCCGAGGTAGTATCCAAGGCAGAATGCACTTATTGGAGGTACGTACCGAGTCATGTACGAGGTAGCAGGCGGGCAGCGAGAGCAGTAGCAGAGGTAGCAGGTAGGCTAGTATCTGCAGGCCCACAGTGGAGGAGATGTGAGGTTCCTGACAGCCCGCACAGGCGCACACCAGCACGAAGATGCCCAGCACTAGCCACCGGCGTCGTGATGACTCTAGCCTCACTTCGGCTAGTGGGGTCGCCTCTGCTGCCGGCGGCACTCCCACGTACTGCAGCTCCTCCATCGCCTCCAACACCTGCACACCATCACTTCTTTCTACTCTGCTCTCTGTCTTTTGTTACATACTTCTTGCAGTGGTGAAGCGTGAAGTACTCCAAGACTAGCTGGTACTTAGTAATAACTAGGGACAGAAAATTTTCGCAACAAACATTTTTATATAGGTGGTTCGCACTAAAGTGAGTACTTTTGAAGATTATACTGTCTAAAATAATAATTATTTAATATTATTTATTGGGACTTCAGACGTTAACTTTTAGCACAGTACAAACTATTTATTCACTTTGAACGTTGCTTGGTTTACGTTAATATATGACTGGAAACTTTAAGAGGAAAAGAAACTTGGCTTTCAAAAAGTGCTCCTTGTATCCCGAAAAACCTATACCACTTTCTTTCCAAGCCTTAGTCTATGTGAACATCTCCAGCTCTGCTTCATGATCAGTAGAGACCTCGAAGTTTCGCGAGTAAAACGACCTGCAGACTGAACTTCAATGTTTACAGTGTAGTTGATTATTGTCTGCTGCTCCATTGAGTAACCAATTATACACTTAACAGTGTATATAGACGGGAACATTTCGCGTTGTTATATGACAGCAGACTGTACTCCAAGCGGTGGCCGAATGATCATACCATTCTCTTCCCACCAAGGCGATCCGGGTTCGATTCCCTACAGGCGGGTTTTCTCGCGGATCTCCCGTTTCCTCCGCCCATATCAATCCGGCGCTGCTTCATACTTATTTCATGTCACATCTCACCAGCGCTGAAGACCTCGATGTTAAGCGCTGACTAAAATCTCTCTCTCTCTCTCTCTCTCTCATAATGTTGCCAGTAACGTAAGTACGTTAATTAATTAAGTAAAGCTATTATTTATTTCTCTTCGTCATTGATTATGATGGCACTTAAAACACATATTCTGAAGCAGGTGTTCATAAAGTGTGCGGGAAATTCCTAAAGTCCTCACAAAAGCCTCGTGAGGGCCTCTGCAACTATCAGTTTTGTTGTTAGGACACGTGCATTTTTGCAGGTATCCACATTGGCCACTCTAAGGAGGCACCTTGTGCAGTTTAAAAAGGTTTCTGTTTTTCCAAGCACTAATTCCCTTAATGAGTGGTGAGTGAAGAGAATTTGGTCAGCGCTTAACATCGAGGTCTTTACCGCTGGTGAGGGGTGACATGATATGGGTATAATGCAGCGCCAGGTTGTACGGAGGAAACGGGAGATCCCCGAGAAAACCTGCCGACTAGCGGCGTTGTCCGGCACGATTCCCACATGAGAAAATCAGGGGACCGACCCCTCGACTATCACAATCCCTCATCCCCTTACGTAACTTTATACAATTTGACTTTGAACCATTTAGACAGTGTCCATCAATAAATGCTAATGCAGTTTTATAAACGGAGGTTCAGTGTTTAATATCATAGTTTATGATGTAGCTATTAAGAAAGTAGTAAATCGTGTGTGGCATGAGGCAGTTGTGTGGCGTGTGGTTCGCCACATGCTTATTTTGTTTGACTTGCTGTGGTTGCAGTGGATGCCAGTGGTTGATTGCCGACTTTGTATTTATGGGAACTTGTTTGTTGGAGTGATATCCGAGAAGAGCCGAAGTACGAGGGACTATTTGCTTGCGCGGAGTGGTGCGGGGTCTGCTGGATTCTCCGAGCCTTCCTACGGCG
>PNEQ01000335.1:37508-65600 GCA_003012365.1 Medauroidea extradentata
ATTAATAATTTTGTTTGAAAGTTCCTATTTGACATTTACCGGCACCCCCGCGACCGCCCGATCGATCGTAAATTTGGAGGCCCGTTACTTTACCTTGTAATTGTAAATCTCAATAAATATGTTGATTCACCTTGCCTTCTTTAATTTTAAACTACGCTTGTTATAACCCTAGGTTGTTTATACGAAGGGCTTCGTGACAGTTGAAAGGAGAGTTTGCATTGAAGTGGGCTCTTGTTTACTTGATTTTATGATACACTCTTCTGTTGATGGCCAAGAATGGGTTTTAATGTCTGATACTTGTGGTGGAAAAAATTCGTAATGCAATAGTAGCCACCATGTGACTTTATGTTATGCAAGCATTGGATGTACCGTTATTAAGCATTTACTTTTTAACCAAGTCATTCGCAGTTAGAGTATGACTCTGTCCATGCCAATATTGAAATATCCAGTAAAATATACGAATTTATGATCCCTCTGACTGGTATGTAATTACTAAGAGTTGCTTCAAAGAATAGGAAGAAGTTAAAGATATAAACAATTCAGTAATTCTTGACTTTAAATCAATGCAAGCTGGTGTTTTCTAAAACAAAAAGGTTTATTTGGTTGATAATACTATGAAATGGTTAAGAATCCCGTAACTTCAGTACAGGAAAGAGGATCCCTACCATATTTATTTCAAGTTTGATCCAAGAAATCCTTCATTTCAAGCCTTAAAGATTTCCCGTAGAGAACGCAAACACTATTCTATTGCCAACTAGTCGCTAAATCTAGCTCATCAGGGGCCTTAGAAAATTCTAAGTGAATATCTCCACGGTTTAAAGGAATTGTGTAAATGTGACAATTAGGCTACAATATAATCAGTACATAGTAAATACAACATTTTCATTGTTTCATATAGAAAGCTTTCTTCGCTCCATATACAAAATTTGACTACACTGCTGCACGGTAAATAATAATTGAATGGCTTATGTATAAAAAGAATCAAGCAACATTTATTTTTATTGTCTAAGTTATGTGCATCAAGTTGGCTACGTACGTAACCATTAAATTTTGCTTATATAAATAGAACTAAGCGCCACGTGCCCTGTGCTATCTTCTGCAATGCACTGAACCAACTTTCGCACAATAAACTTAACGTTGCAAGCTGTTTTCTCAATTTAAGGGATAGGTAGCTTGGTATCTTGTATATAAAAGCCGTCCAATTTGTTCTCTTACGAGGCATTTTGCTGTAAACTAGTTTCCAAGATAATTTTTGTAACAGTGTAAATAAAGTAGGGAAATCCATGAAGAGGTTGTTTTGACGAAAGTAAAACTAATGTTGTATTTAAGGCCTTGTTACGGAGTTTTGCAGGGATTTCGAAAATATTTTTTATTGCTACCTAATACTCATATCAAAATTTCGCTGCACAGTTTTGACACTTATATGTCATAATTTGTAGCTGAATTTTTTTTTGTAGAATTATACTGAACTGTTTTTTAGATTTCATTACCCAAAGTACCACGTTTCTCTTCATCAAAATAAGCAAAAATGAAGGAAATTATTATTTGTTTGCTGGCGAATGGTACATTATTTAAAAAAAACACGCGTCCACAGTATTGTGCATCGTGTCATTGTACATTGACTGAAATTTTTTCAAAACTTTTGATTAAAAAATATTTGAGTTATTGGCACCAGTCTGAAAAAAAAAAAAAACTCGGGAACAAGCCCTTAAACACACATGTACAATAGAATTTACATTACTGTAAACAGGCAAGATTATTAACCTAACATGTTTCAATAAAACATCCGCTGTAAATTAACAGTTGTTTCACATGCAGTGTTATAAAACTACTCCCGCAACTTGCTTGTTAAGAGCAGGCCTATCGAGCGGGAAGGGAATTAGGAATACAAGCCCCGGGGCTCAACCCTCCTCTGGGGCACTAACTTAGCATATTCACGTGCTCCGGAAATAAGTAAATGATGTCTAGTGTGATGTAGCACCAATTCTTCGAAGTTGCATTTTAATACGTGAAAATTAATTCTACTGCGATACATTATTATCAAAACTGTACATTGTGAATGCAAGTTATCGAGATATAACTGCCATAAAATGGTTTCAGAGTTACATGAAAAGTTTACGTACCTTTTAATGGCTTCAGTTCGGTTTTTTTAAGTCCTTACTTCAATTAATTAAAAGAATCTGGTTTTGCAAGCAAACTACGATACACTGGATGTGCAAGTAGAAAGATACAGCAGGAATATATAATTTCACTTCAGTAACATCCAGTTTCAGAATGATACGTACAGTTCATCAGTCTGAATGCCTAATTAAATTATATAGTAGTACATCATATATGTCTAACAAAACATTGATGTTCATAAATAGTTAGAAAAAATGCAAAGTATAAGACTGACTTTCCCACTCGTATTCTGTAGATTCATTAAGGTCATATTCATAACCAACATCCTTAGTAGCACTGTAATGCTCACCAATGATGCTCTTCCAAACATTAACTGTTTTCTATAGTTGTCTTAGGACTTTGCTTTGTTTTTGTACCGGACAAACTTTGCTAGAGCTGAAGTTACAACCTAAGCAAAAATAAGTGTTTTAGAGCCACAATTTTATGGCGGAAAGACTTTTGCAACATTTTTGTTTTCAGTGCGTCAAGTGCACATCTGTAGCTCTGCTAGATCGTTTGTGATTGGATGATTTCATTCTCTATTGCCTTGGCAAATTACTGACGTTCGGAGTCACAATTACCTTATTCTGATTGGTTCAGTTGAATGAGAGACGTGTCAGTAATCGTGAAGCAGAGCTGCCAACGTGTACGAAGAAAACCAAAGCATTATAGTTAGAGAAAATTGTATGGGATTAAGGAAAAACAAACATCAAGTGCAGTGAATTGTTACTTCCATGAATGGCATAACATGATCCTGCTGCAACTACTTAAAATAAATTTTTTTTTATTTGTTGGAGTATAATTTGTATTTATTATCCCTGGTAGTGAAGTAATTGTTTCTATCGTCCGTCTCACTGAAAAACGTATGTGATTGACTTGTAATGAGGGTGATGATGTGGGCCCGCTCTTAGCGGCCGTGGCAAAGAGTTATATAATTCTGTTCATAAACACAGTGTCTTGTAATGTTTTTTCTCCACTCCTCTCTTCCTATCTTCATTCCAGAACTGTATCCAAACCATTTTGTAAAGTGGGGAAAGTTGGCTTACGCTGCCACCCCCTACCCCCTATTTTATTTTCAAAATTTTAACGTAAGGCAAGTAAAATCTTGGGTACAAACATAGCTAATACTGCTGTAATATTACTTTCGTGTTAGGAATTATAACCTGATTGTTTCTATGCAATAAAATCTACACTTAAACATTATATGACGAAATCATACTCAACAATTCAGTTTAATTTACATTATACGTACACACTACAGCACGACACTCTATCTTTACGTTACAAAATAACTTAAACGACTTTTCTTTTAGCTAAAAATTTACTACACTTTCATTATTAACTGAATTAGCTTCTTCAAGGCGGATATAATTTTTCTGTTTTAACTTTCTTAAATAAAGGTGGGGCCAACCTGCCGCTCCTTTGATGTGCTGCTCGGGTTGCATGCCCCCTCTGCTCCCCTATTCAACCCCCCTTCTCCAAACGGATGTAACGTACACATTCAAATAATATTTGAGTTTACGTGGTGTAACTCTCACGCACGCCGTGTGTGTTGCGTGATTCCCGGTAAGCGCTCCATTGTTGAGAAGAAAGGCGTGTTATTTGCGATGAGGCTTGACGCGGTGTGTGTAGAGATTATGTGCCAAGCATTGTTGCGCAGCGTAGCCCTAGTGATTGTCACTTGTTGCAGCCTACTGCACGTTGTTGTTTACAGAAAGCTCACGAGCCGGAGTAGGATAGGTCTTCTCAGTCACGTGATCAGGTTTTGTCGAGCACCAGGATCTTGGTGAACGCCTGAAATGCTGCTCAGGTTTTTAAGATGGCGGGAACAGAAAAACATATATATTTTATGCATTATAAATATTTTACTAAAAGCGATGTCCACATCACAATATTTACACGGTATCATATTTATATTACATTATAATATTCGTTTCACGCTTGCTTATTCGGCATTTCGAACACAGTGCATTCAGTTTCATTTCGTTGTGGTTTTGGTTATGTGTACTTTTTACATTTTTGTTTTGCATCAAATGGCGATTTTCGTCTGCTAACAGCCGCTTGCCTTGCTCGCGAGCATAGTAAGGCCGGGTCTCAAATAAAGAGTGAGTACACTCTCACTCCACACTCTCACTCTAGCCACTCTGGTTCACTCGTCAATCAAACTGAGACAGGCACACAAGAATGCACCCTTGAAACACTGTAACTTAACGTGAGAAAAGGAAAGCTGGAAAAATAAATGACTGCAGAAAAGAATGTTTTCCAGTTTCAGTTAGGTTATATTTTGAATATGTATTGTGAGGATGCTATTGCTCTGATGGGAATAATCCCTAAATAATGTCAGCGAATGACAAACAAGAAGACGACGCAAACGTTTCCTTTTACTCAGCTTACTTCTCTCGATTTTGAATGAAAACAAATGAACGAAAACAAAGATGTCTTCCCGCAGAGTGGGCGAGAGGGTGCAGTAGGGAACAATCTTCGCTCACTCTGGCTCATTCTCCCTTTCGCCCACTCTCACTCGAGTTTGGGACAGCAGAGAGTACACTCTGTGACGTCAAGAAGGTGTACACCGCTGAAATCGTGTCTGGTCCGAAGATGTGGCGAAATTTAATACTGTCCACTGTAGTCACTTAGGACGATGATGAGGTTAACTTGATGCATTTCATGTAAAGTATTTGTTTGCACATCTGAAAACAAGTGCTTACCAAATATTTTTCTATAAGGTAAAATATATGTATACCTACTTAAGACAACAAATTATTTTTATTTCCTTAAAAAAAATCACTGAAACGCAAAAATACATTTTACTAGCGTTTCAAAATACGTAGTTTGGTTGGGTAAATATTTACTCCTGACAATTAAATATTTCTTTGGAGCAATTTTGATGTTTTCATTACAAGTATAAAAACCTGTTTTTTTTTCTTACCACAAGAAAAACTTTAGGCTATGTTTGATCACGCATTGGTTTGAATCAAGGTGGTTTGAATTTACACCTCGAGAGTTATTTGATATCTGATACAATTACTGTTTAATTAATATTTTAGTATTTAGTAAAGATTCTTGTTCGTACAAAATAATCCAATTAAACAATTTTTGCAGAAAATATATATTTTCATTGAAAACTTATATTTGCACTGCGTAATAGCTTTGTATTTGACAAAGCAAGCTTCATATAACAAGGTACCATTACATGAGTCAACCTGGCAGTAATTCATAAGTTTCATTTGTTCTGATGATGATAATAATAATTATTATTATTATTACTATTAGTATTATTTAAAACGAAACTCTAAATACAGTTAAATAAAAATTTAGTTGTTCCACAGAAACCATACATTTTGGGACTGAAAATTAAGAGCAAAAAATTATTTGGTTTCAGCAGCAAAATTATGCAATACGCCTATAAAAACAAATTCCTAGTTTTCAACAAATTTAGTTTCATTTTATCTTTCTCTCGGCACATTTCAGAAGAAATTGTAATTGAAGCAAAGCGTTAGCAAAATATAATTTATGTAATTTAAATGAACTGAATAATAATAATTAAATTCAAGGTTAGGCAAACGAAAAATAAATATCCTGTGTTTTGTCCAGACTATATATGCTTTGTTCCAAATATCGGCAACAAAGTTATCAAAATACTTTTTCGCAGTGATTTCGGTATTGAATACCCAATTTGTAATTTATTTACTTCCCACACAGACAATTTACTTTGTGGATTATTCTCAGTCTATACGATTGAAGTAAATTATGAACACATTTGGTTCAGAAAAACTACAGCGTTGATGCAGGAATATAACCCTTCACATGACCTTATTTCTCATGAACAAAGTGTACACTATGCAGATACTGTGGCAGTCACGTGTGTCAACACAAAAACAACTGACGCCTATATTTCCAGAGTGACACAGAATCATCCCCACCACAATAATTCGATATCTCTGTTAAATTAGAACCACCACAGTGTCTACTTAAAGCCGGATAACAGATTCATCTATCAGCGATACCACAATAACTCATTCAGCGTTCAAAGCTTGAAGATGAACCTGTCAGATGTCTGTGTAACCCTTCGCCTTTCTACGGATGATAATTCCTCAGAGTAGCCCTGCCAATCGAGGAATAAGAACTAGTTTCATTAAAGCTGGATTCATAATCACCATGTAGCGTACGTGTACAAGTAGGAACCCCTAGTTTGCACGCTAACATTCACATCCTCGCGTAGCGCGCGTATAATACCAGAGTTGATCAACTGTCTACTTCCGTACGTGCATACGTACGCTAAGTGATGCTTGTGAATGCAACATGTGCAAGCATAAGACTAAGTTAATTATTAATTTGTATTTAGAAATTTTTTTCTTGTAGTCATAAGTGATTTAATTTGCTTCGAAAATTAAAAGCAAAATATTACCGCCATTTTGTTACGACTTAAACAATTTTCGCTCATGCCTAGATTAAATGTTGTTGTGAATTCAATCTATAATACTTAACGTACGCGCGTGTGTCCATACGTACGTTAAGTGTGATTGTGAATCCGCCTTGTGGACTACAATTAATTTCAAAAACTATCGTTTGAGTTTTAAGCCCAGTTTTGCCAACTTCTGTTAATCATTTGACATTTGTTAAAGAAGATTAACAGAAGATTAAACACATGAAATGTTACGCAAAAATTTGTTAGGCCTGAATTTGTTAACAGCACGTAAATTGACTCGATTATATTAATGTTGAGGAAGAAAGATTGTTTACTTGCTATCTGAAATATAGCCTAGATTAAATTATGTAACAAATTGGAACAGTTCTCTCTCTCTCCCCCTCCTGTGTAGCAATTACGAGTTGCAATGTGGTTTTATTCTACGGGTCCTTACAAATTTCTTTAATAGACATACCTGGTGAATGAAAAGCTTTGTATGCGAAACAGTTCATAAGGTTTCGTCTGCAGAACCAGAATGAAGGCCTAGATAATTAATGTTCACTTATGATGAGAAGATACCCATCAAATACTTACTTTTTATCGCAATTTGGTCATCCTGTAAACAGGGCTCATGTAACTTACATACGTCAGGACGAGAAACTTTATAGAAAAGACATTTGGAGTTTAGAAAATATATTTTCCCGGGTTATCAATTGGAATAAGAACCGACTTAGCAGAAGTCATTTGCAATCATTGTTGCTATGGTAGTGCTTCATACCGTGGCTATTCTGATGAGAGATGAGATTGCACCAGAAGAAATTGCATATTTTAACGAATAAACACATTTCTCCTCTTTTCACCCTTTATAAATATACGGATTTAAAAATTTAATTAAATAAATAATATAAAAGAACGAAAACACTTATTTTTACTCCCGTAGAGGTCGAATTTAGAAAAAATTCCTTCTTAATGCTTGCCTACTACACACTGTGAAATCCACTCTCTACATTTATTGGTTAGAACCGTGGCTTGATGTGTCAATCAGACAAAAAATTATTTGTGTTTGTCAAGAAGTTCCACATTTATTTCCTTCTCTAGGCATTAAAATATGTACCACATAATTTTTTTTTCCTTCAGCCACTATATGCTATTTTCTGTTTGACAACCATGTTAGTTAACATACACTAACACACGTTGGTGAAAGAAACAAAATTTAACATACTTCAAATGTATTCACTTGTGTTACATAACTTATGAGAGGTACATAGTACTTTTAGCAGATGATGGTGAAACCGGCCCTAAGGATTTTCTTCGGTAGGTGTTACGTTTACTTTCCTCTTTCCAGGAAAGTTATGAACCATAATTGTCGTATTGCGTCTTGTTAAGACTCAACGCGTCATAAGTCCATATAAATTTATATCCGCACACGCTCTTTCGGGCGGAATTCTCCTACTAGTTTAGACATTCAATATTTGAAATAGTACTTCTCGTCAACTGTATATGTCGACTACACGGTCACGCTAAGAACAAAGTAATTTTCCTTACCTTCGACTGACTTCAATTCACGAATTTCTTACTTGTGATGTGTTTTATTAATTACGGATTTTACACATACACGTGAAGAAGCAACGTGTGGTTGAGGCAACTAAAACAAGCAACGCGGCCAAACTACATTAAAACTTTGTCGCCATAACATGCACATTAATTTTTGAAAGGATAAGAAGCCTTCATTTTGATTGTTCGCTCTACGGATTGTAGATTAGTAAAATATAAGTCCGTAATTACTTCGAACATCCACAGTTCACTGTACACATTCTTTTCGACCTTGGAAGTTAAGTCTTATTGTAATGGAGTGATTTCGTAATGTTTGCGTCTATTGTATTAAAGTTCTTACCTGAAACGATTATTCCTGTTTGGCCACACTGTTCAAATGAGATGTTGTGAAAGAGGAAAACTTAACTATTCATGCACAGATGTCTTCACCTTACATCCTCTCAGCTATGAATGACGATAGGCCAAAGATAGTTCACCTACTGTCTCAGTTTCAAGGAACAATCTGTTATGTAACTGCCACAAGTTAAACCCTATTTAAACACAATAAGCTTCCTAGCAACTTTATTCTGACATTGCATTCATATGAATGAAAACTGTACAGATACAAGGTATGACTTGTACACAGTAATATTTCTCTGTTATAGTAACGGAACGTATCAATGTCACATTATGTTTGTCTGGAGTTTGCTGTTGGGCCGTTATACCATGATTTACTCTTGCAGTTCTCTGGAGTGCAAGTCATTATGCTACATTCTTATTAAAACTGCATACTGTGAATGCAAGTTATCGTATTCTGACTGCTAAAAAAAATTTATCCAGAGTTCATGGAAAGTTGTGGGTGGAATTAAGGGCTTGTTCCTGAGTTTTTTCAGACTGATGACAATAACTCAAATATTTTTTAACCAAAAGCTTTGAAAAAATTTGAGCCAGTGTGCAATCACACGATGCACAATACTGTCAATGCGTTTTTAAAAATAGTGTTCCATTCGTCAGCAAAAAAAAGTATTTTGCTTCATTTTTGCTTATTTTTACGACAAAAAACGTGGTCCTTTGAGTGACGAAATCTAAAAAACCGTTCAGTACATTTCTACAAAAAAATTCAGCAACAAATTATAACATATAAGTGTCAAAACTGTGGAGAAAAATTTTGATATGAGTATTAGGTAGCAATAAAAAAAATATTTTATAAATCACTGCAAAACTCGGTAATAAGGCCTTAAATGTTTTTAGTTTGGTTTGTTTAAAGTCCTGGTTTCAATTAATTAAAATAATCTTGTTTCGCAAGCAAGATACGATACACTAGATGTGTAAGCAGAAAATATACAGCATTTGTCCCAGAATATTATTGAAAATATTACAGCGAAAAGAAACAGCTGGGAATTGATTTCAGATTCAGATGCTCGTGTTGCTAAAAACAAATATACGAACAGAGTTTTCAGTGGTGCAATCAAAAAGTGAAAGAAGAAGATAACCGTTGGCATATGAGAGGCCCTCTCCTGGTACTTTCGATCAAGCAAACCGAGAAGAACATTTTCAGTGGAAAGTGTGCTGTCACAGGAAATTTGAAGCAGCGAATGTTTTGAAGCAGCCAAAGATTTGTGTGATCATTTTCAGCATATTGTGGAAAAATCGAGATTAGGGACTAAATCAAGTGCGTGAAAGTAGAAGACAACTTTGTGAGAAATAGTGTGTTGATTAGTGAGGAAATATATCGTCGGCCTAGAATGAAAACCTCGTATGTCAGAGAAGCCAAATTTTTCAGGAGAAGCAAAAAACTGTCTGTAAATCTTGTTTGAATATGTTATTATTTTAATGTAACAGTGTTGGTACTAAAATTTGTTCCTGATATGTAAAACATAGAAACTATCATTTAAAACTCACCATGAAGTCCGATGTACAGTACATGTTTTTTGTTCTTGAAATGGCGTTTGTAAAACATACGAGGGTTTGTATTTTTCCAATAGAATGCAGCTCAAAGCAAAATATAATGTTGTAACCACAATAACAGATGATGTACGAGGTTTTCATTCCAATAATCGAAAAACACATTTTTGTGAAAAACTTGAGATTTTCATTCTAGACCGACGATATGAGTAATTGTTATTTCTCTAAGCAATTCATCTTCACAATATAGGATCAACAGTTCTACCACCTACTGAACTGTAGAATAAACTTAATAAAATGAAACCGGACAGTTAATTTCCTAACACCATTGCTGCTCTACGATTATTTGACACATATCCAGTGTCTGTAGCACAAGGTGAACGATCTTTCAGGTAGTTAGTTGTGGCTGGAATACTGCACTCGCTCTGGAAGCTAGCCTATAGATCACTGAACTTGCAAACTATCTCATTCTCTAGCAGCATGCAGCCAGTTAAGGGTTCTGCCTAACTGAGAACTGTGCCGTGAGGAAGCATATGGCTTTACATGCTAAATTATATTCGGCGGGGATCAGTCATTTTCATTGATGTTACTTTCCGACAGAAACTATTTTCTGCACTGAGAAGAGAGGAATAATGGTACAGGAATAAAATGTAAGAAAAAAACTGTGAGCTGTTGTTTGGGAGGTTTTGATAGTAAAAAAACTTATTTGTGCATAGCTTTCTTAGTATTTAAACAAGTCTTAGAAGTTAATATGACGATGCAGTCCCAGCCGAGATGAACAAAAATAATTCTGTAGTAGCGTGTATCTAGGTTCGACTGGTACTAAGTTCTCTGTTCTACCGAACAAATTTTAACATGAGTATATTTCTATCCTTCCTCACGCCAAGTCTTCGAGATATGCAACACTCTTAAAGCCTCGCTCTTTTGTTTCTGCTTTCTTTAGCGAAATTAATTTTTTTCGCCTAAACGAGACCAGATATCAAAAATATGTTCGGCAGTTTTATTTAAAATCGTCTTCTCCATGTTGGCTGCGTTTTCAAGGCAGTGAATGCTGTGGTTTTAATTATTTATGAAATTAATGCAATTGTGATTGACTTTTAGTACAAACCGTATAATTTCTTGTTTTGAAAAATAATAGCTATTACGACAAACTAGTTTAAACAAAACTGCCAAGCGGATTTTTTTATATATGTTCTCGTTTACGCTTTTAAAAAAAAATTACTATCGCATAAAAAAACTGTAGAAACAAGAGCGCATGGCCTTGAGAGCGAGACGCACGCGCTTAAGATGCGTTGCAGTGTGTTCCTAAACAGTTTTTTTACGAAAGTGTTCCACAAGTGACCATTGTGCCAACGTACGAAACGAAAACATACTTCGGAAAATGTCGGGAGGTCGTTGTTAATACCCCATGCTCACTAGAAACACGGTTTCTAAGCCTTCCTACATGTGGCATTTTTAGACTGCCGTTCTTCTAAAGGAGATGTGCACTGAACTTTGCTGCAGTCTTTCCACCAATAAAATGGCAGTGTCTCATAGTAAAAACTTGTACGCTAGTTCAGCGTTTGGTTCGTTGTGGCGATGCAGTGTTTGATTTTCTTGTTGACTGCATACTTATAGCATACTGCTTGTTCGGTTTTCAAAGTTTAATTTTGCCTCTCGAACCACACGGTTTCATAGTTTGCTGTTGAACATAAAAAGTATGAAAACTTTACCTAAGTGTAGTCTTGCCACCATTCGTCGTGAAAACAACTGGTTAAGATAAAAAAATTGGAATTGGTTTTATCTATTTTCGTGAATTTGACAGAATGTGTATCTTAAAGGTATCACGTTCATTCAAAACCAGTCTAACGGTTACAACCCAGCGTCATTCAGTGCTGTAATTATGCCAGATGCTAATTCTCGCTTATTCGAAGAATTTAAGATGCAACACATTTAAATTTATGCTAGCCTAAAAAAATGCTCGGACACTCTAGATTCCTCAATTAAACTGCCCGAGAACGGGCATTAACGCGGAGTGGATATTGTCAACAATAATTGCCGGAACATCTCCGGAGGATTGATCGACCATTCTTCCTGCAGATGTGTGTCAATGGACGACTTGAAGTACACGCCCCCTGACGTCACCGCAGGGGAAAAGTACTGTGGGAAACAAAGCTTGTTTACAAACATGCTGATTTGTTAGTTGGTAATTGCAGAAAGCAAAAATGTTGCGCATTCATATATTTGCACGCAAGGGTAAAAAAAATAGTAGTTTCTACTTCATGGTTAAGATACGCAAATACATAAGATTAATGTTTACCTGAAAAAACGGTAAATTCCAAACAAATAATCAATTTTCTTAACGTACATATCATCCAGGACATTTGACGCCAAACAGCTAAATGAAGGTTATGTTCGGCTGCGGTATCCATGGAGATAGGAATTGTTTCCCACACCTGACTGAAGCTCCGCCTCTTTTCAAGTCGTCCATTGTAGTAAGTTATCTGGTGTATGTTGCTTAGTCGCCATTACAGTTCATCACAGAGGTGTTCTAGATCGAGGGCATGGCTCTGGGCTACACGCAGTCCATGTTCTGGTACAGTGGCGGCTCGAGGGTTGTTGGCAAGGAGGGCACACGTTGTAGAGAACTGTAGACTCCTGTAAACGCTCCGACCTATACCAATGACCATGAAATATGTACTGCTTCCTGCATTTTAACGTGCCTTGCATGAGTACAAGGTTACTAAATACTTTCCATGAAATACTACCCTCGCACTACAATCACGACTCAGCCCGCAATTCTCGCCTTGGGACTATACAGTAGCGCTAATTGGCGCTCGCCACAACCAAACCCTCTAATCCAACAACTTCTACTCCAAATCACGCATCTGCAAACATTCTCATTTCAGTGAATACGCTCTTTAGGATTCTGGTACAATTTATGGTAGATACTGGTGCTGAAGTTCTTGTTGACGAGTTTAGGTTGGAGTGCCGAACATGTAATGGCACAATATAGGCTGCAGTTGGAATAAATTGTTCCATAGCCTCGCTACTAGATTAAAATAAATCCAAGATGAGAACATTAGGCATTTGCATAACATTTTCTTTATAGTTGCGTACGGAATTTTTAGGATTAAGGTATTATTTTGACTAAATTTAATTCAAGTGTTTTACAAATGTTAATAATCGTCAACCAGATAGTTTCATTATTTTTATTTATTATTATTATTTATTTTCATTATTTTCATCTTTCTTACACATCAGCGCCATCAACCAATCAGAAGTTATGCCATCCAGCTTTTGATAACATGTCTTTCAACTTACGCCAACAACCGTCTACTTTTCAGAGCCCTTACTCATGCAAACGCAGCTATTCAAACTTACGGATGTCTGGCTTCGAACCCTAGTCCTCGCAACTTACAGCGCACAATCATATACATACATGGACAGTGACTAAAGCACTGATTTACATCGGGATAGCTGAATTGTTAGGCTTCAGTATAACTTGTCCATATCTAACGTTCTCCTGTAGCTATTGGCGTGTCCTTATCTCACTGAGCCAATGAGAAGCCTTTAGCGGCGCTACTGAATATTTGTGATTCCTCTGTGGGCAACTACATAACCTTCCTCCTATCCAGATAGGTGCATACCGCTGCTCTGTTCTGCAAAATTACGTGGCACGAAATTGCGATTTTCCTCTATCTGTAACACCGACTTAATTCACGGGTGCTGGTATAGGTCATTCGGGATATACTGAGCACTAAATATGTAACCTTGGAAAAATATCACTAGCTGTTAGTGCATTGAAATCAACATTAAACATAGTTGCCTTACTGCCTGTATGGTTGGTAGCGAATTTGCCAAATATAGTTCCCAGTAGTTTCGTATTTTAATACAAAATTACTTAAAAATAAAATTAACTCAAATCGAAACACTTGTATTTTATATAATAAATAATTTTTTTATCAAACTATTTAGGTTCCTATCGACTGCACAACTTATCTTACACGGACAAACATTAGGTGACGTGTCCAGAGAGGTTAGACATTTCCAGTCGTTAGCCGTTACGCGGAAAAATTCGAATTGCGTAGAAATTCAGCAGGGCTTTCTTAAGAGTGCTCACTTTATTCCGAATCGCCTATATCACAAGGATACTTGCAACGTTATAGTACATCTTTCTTAACACAGAAAAAACGGTTTTACGTTGGGCACAAAGTGTTTTGTCAATATGGACCTCACGAAAATGTTTGTAGCAGTTACAAAATGTATCTGTGGTCACTGCAAAACTTTACTTGGAGCAGCAAAATTATTTTGCGATCACCGCAAAAAAAATTTGATGATGTCCGTTAATAATGATAAAAAAAAACCTGTGTTGGTCAGCACGCGTGGCTTACCCGTCCGTGGTTTTGCTGTTGACTGTGTCTTCTCGATCCCAATTCAGGATCACATCCCCGTTACCGACTTTGAAAATATGTACGGGAAGAGTATAAGTGGCCCAGGCAAACTGATGTTACAATAACTACAGCACAACTCGAGGTTACTGATCTCTTTGTTCCAGGCATTTTTCCCGTATCGTGTAGCATTGCCTAGGTCCTATGCCTCCTTTTATAGTGACAGAGGTGGTAGTAGTGACATCCTGGCGTTTGTTTACATTTACAGAGCTATGCCCAGATACTGTTAGTACTGTAAACATTGCTTCCAGTTAATTATACGAACTGTTGCTGAATGAACCTATAACAGTTTATATGTAATGTTCTCGTTTATAAACAACAAATTTACCAATTATTAAGTCCGTAATGCATGGTCATTACTTTGCATACATATTATTTCACTAGCATAAATCTTAATACATAAAATGAAGTGTCCTGACTGACACACTCGCTCACTCACTCACTCACTCACTCACTCATCAACGCACAGCCCAAACCGCTGGACCTAGAACTATGAAATGTTGAGGGAAGCTTCCACTTGCCCCGTAGGCACCCACTAAAAAAGGATTTTTCGAAATTCGATAATAAGGGGGTGAAATGTGTTTTAAAAGAATCCTTGATATCTCATTAACCGGGAATGCTATCATAAATTTTTTAACTTCATAATATTGCCCAAAGAAATGCATATTAGCGAATTTTTCGATTTTGCGAAATTCGAAAATTAAGGGGGTGAAAGCCGTAAAATGTGTGTTTCATTAATCAGTGATTTCTCTTAAACAATTTCAGATAGTGAGGTAATTTTTTTAAATGATGCTTGAGTAAATATCTAAAAAGGATTTTTAGAATTTTTCGAAATTCGTCCTTGAAAGCTCTTAAAAAAATAAAATGTGATTTCAAATAATCATCTGTACCGCTTATACCCGTTGAGATATCGAGATGATTTTTTGATAAGAATGAAGCTTATGTAAATATCTACAAATCAAATTCAGGTTTTTATGATATTCGAAAATTAAGTAGGTGAAAAGCAGTAAAGTGTTACAGTCTCCTGAAAAAAGAGAATGATCACGGAGAAATAATTCAACAGTCGTTTCTTTTTGCCACCCTACTCATAAATAAAACCTCTTTGGACTGTAGCCACTACATACGAAAGAAATATCACGGCATGCCTTTAACATTCACTCAGGTATTGTATAAAGTTTGTGGTGTGGGAGAGGTGGGGTTACGGGTTCGTATCCCGTGCAAGGCTTTGCGATGGGAATTACTATGACATCATAGGAGCATATGAATTGCGCTCGCTCTTTACACTGAGCTAAGACAGTTAATTATAGTTTACTGTTATTGAGTACGCTAGCTGTTAAATGCCTTTTTCATATATTTTATCCAGAGTTACTGTTTACATTGCATAATTTCACGCGGGCAACGCCGTAGCCGGCCGGCTAGTATATTTATATAATTATATATTATATTTATATAATTATATTTAAGTAGAAATTTTTTACAGTGTTAAATATTTGCGACATTGTAAGTTGGTTATTTTATGTGGTATTCTTTTTTTTTTTTTTTTTTGTGATTGGGATTCATTCACTTTAGCTAACCGAGAGTTACAGTGATTTGTCCATAAAACAACACAGCACATCCCTTCAAACCGAAAGCCATTATTTTAGTTACAAGAGCTACGAAATTAATACTATACGAATGTACTACAAAATTTATTTTTTTTTTTTTATTTTTCGAGGATTTTAAACATGGATATTGTTTTAGTATGCTTTTTTTCTGGTGCAACAATAAATCACATATATTTTGATATGTCGTATAATAATGTACTATGTTGACGATAATCCAGGTACCAGACTAATCGCATATTAAACTTGTATATATCAGTACTGTCCAGTGTAGGTACTTACCCAACCTATATTTTACTGTTCTATGAATTGTTATAATGTACAATTACGAGAGCCCCAAGTTTAAGCGGTTCTGTGATAGTCGCCTATGAAACATAAATCACAAGGCTAAGGGCCGAAACTATAGACCTCTTTCGAATGACAACTAACTACTCACCAATGCTTTTTCTATGGGGATAGCATTGGTGAGCAGTTGGTTGTCATTCGAAAGAGGTCTATAGATACGGCCCTAGGTGTCTTCAGTTTTCACAGTTAGCATGTATGAGGACATGTCAGTATTTTTATATAAGGATATTTACTTCCATACTTATAGTGGGAAGTAATTGATGTTCAGTAGAACAGTAAAATGGTGCGGCAAAATTTAAAATTCTGTTTTGAACGAAATTTTACATCATATGCAAGATTCTAGAAAATCCATATTTTCACTCAACATGTGAAAACTGATTCAAATACATTAGATCATTTTGTGAGATAAATAGACTGAGCATTTACTCAAGTGGAAGGTCAAATAATCACCAGAGTTATGAGATGAATGTTTAAATTTCTGCATAGTTATAAAAATTGCTTAAAGATTTTAAAAGCGATTTTTTTTTCAAACTCAAATTTCTGATAACTAAAACAGTACTAGGAATAATATCTTAATGTACGTGAAATGTCTATAACATGAACCCCCTTAAACCTGGTTTAAAAAAAAATCAGATGATGACCAAAAACTTCATATCAATGTAAATATATTTTATGACATCAAAATTATACAAATATGTGTGTCCGTTTTCAGTGGCATCGCTTATGAAAGATATGTTTAGTGATATTTAAATTAAAATATAATTTTCATATTTGGTAGACACTGTGTCAGATAGACAAATTTTATTTTAAAAGGAATACAAACAAATATTAAATAAAGACATTTTATAACTGCATGGCGGGGCATATTTTGGAATAAAATTAAAATCAACTTGTTCTTTAATATTACTTACTCTTGTGGTTCAAATGCGCCTAAGCAGCTTCGTTCAAGGAGTGTGCCGCTTGAGAGTATTTCGCTGAAGAGAGGTTGAAGGTGACTGATACTGGCGGCCCTGTCAGGAACTATCTCCACCATTACTGGTAAGCTTCTTGACTGTGTGAGTTAAAGGAAGGTAGGTTGGGAATCAGCAGGTTAAGGATAAATAGAAGGTTTGGTACTTCAAAAATTATCTCGCACATAGGAAACTGAAGTCGTAATTCGCACATATTTGGACTTATACTTGGAAATTCATTCACAAACCATATATTAAACCGTGGTTACCACAACATGCTAAGGAAGTACATCAAATACGTAATAGTGATTTATTCCAGCATATTTTAATGTATATTCAATATTTTTTTAATTCTATGAAGTAGTCAAGACTATAGTATCTACAGGTAGGTATTAATCCCTTAATCTCAATAGACTAATCCATGCATTATTTATTTTGCTTTTTAATACAGTGCATAAGGTATGTATACATTACAATTCACAAAATTACAGTCGTATCATTGGTTTCCCGAACGAAAATAAGCAAAACCGCCCAGCAAATATTGTCTCAGGTTTACAAAAATGAAGCAAAAGTTGATAACTTGCGAACATCATCTAGTTTAATACTCTAGCATTTGAGAACACTTTGTTCCCATTTTCTTTGCATATCCTGAATATCAAAATATAATTTACAGCTCACGATTGCAAACAGAAAACCTGGTTTTGTAGGAAATTTTGTAGACTTTTCTTTCCAGATGAAGTTGTATGGAAAGCATGAAGTGCAAGTATGGCTTGAAATTTCCTCAGATGATAGTACCGAAATCTCTTTTTGCATTTCTTTCGTCCAGTGACTCAGGTTTGGGAGTAGTCGAGGGTTTTCATTCATAGCGAGTATTGTGAGAACCTCGGTGGCTTAGCTAGTTCTTGAGAGGGTCGGTGTTGGCAGCTAGCCGGCGGCGGTAGTCCTTGCTGACGAGGACGAAGAGCATGGCTCCAAGGAGCACACTACCTGAATCCAGCAAGTTAGCGTGCAAGTCTCGCCAACATTCCATGATCCATGTGAAAGCTATGATGGTGAGGAAGTCCATCAGGTTGGCTGGGATCAGCAGACAACCTTCTTCAGTGGTTTAGCTAGTTCTTGAGAGGGTCGGTGTTGGCAGCTAACCGGCGGTAATCCTTGCTGACGAAGGCAGAGAGAACGGCTCCCAGCAACAGGCCCGCCGACACCAGCAAGTTAGCGTGCAAGTCTCCCCACCGCTCCATGACCCATGTGAAGGCTATGGTGGTGAGGAAGCCCATCAGGTTGGCCGGGATCAGCAACAGGCCGCCCATCGTGCTTTCTGACACCGGGTACGTCACCTCGGCCGCTATCTCGAACGATGCTGTCACGTAGCCGAACAGGAACAACCTGAGAAATAACACCAAATATATTGCGAGAGATACCATCTCCCTCAAGCTTCGTCAGTCCATATCAGACTCGTCTTACTCTGCTGCAAACATAGGTGGCGTTGCTAAGATATTAATGGTGGTACCTGTTAAGGTCATCAGGATTGCATATTTAGAAGGTAATTTGTAAATTATTCTGGTAGAGATAGTGTGGTGCACTCAATCTGTCATTTATTTCTGAACAAGGAAACCAGTGACTAAATTTATGTGTCTGTAGTAGCCGCATGGTTTTTCATCGTAGTATGTACTGTTAGTCCAAAACCAATTCAACCTGTTATAATGTCAAATATTATCAGCATGAATCGCGTTAATGTCAAACGAATTGATTTTTTGTCCCAGTGTTTCTAATTCAGACAAATTGAGAATTTAAAGCTGTGTTACAAGGAGCATTTAAATGTGATAGATTTTATGGCATTTATATGTGTAATCAAAAAAAAATGAAAAAAAATGTATTTGTCTGACATTAAATCAGACATACATGTGAATCAGTATAGTATAAGTTTTGAAACTGTACCAGAATTCTGATAAGTTTGATACTGCTCTTATCACACTTTCTCTCGAAATCCCAGTGTTCTTCCTATTTTAACAGTACCAACTGTTCGTATGACTGTCATGGTATCTTCTCACAGAGGGGACAGCAATACCCTTGTACATGTGCATGCGGCATCATATGACGATACAATTTATTTATCAGTAATCGATGTACCAATTACCAAGTTTGGTGGTTTCTGAATAATTCCTGCGATCAAGTCTTAATTATTTTTTCTATTACCATTGCGAACAAACTGCTCTAATTAAATTACTACACACATTATTACAGACCTGCACATACTCAGATTTTCCATCAAAATGGAGAAGCTAATGTTTTAAGAAACAGAGCCTTTAACATGGGTTTAAAACATACTATTTTTGTAATGATCCCTAGACTACGAGGAGACTGTCAGTTAACCTTTGAGAAGTTTGACGCAGTATTTTTATATAATCAACACTGACTATCATAAAGGAGCACAAAATAGAAGTTATTATTTTTTTTTTTCGGAAAAAATTACAACTAAATTGTTTAGAACATGATGTTATTAATTACTTTATGATTCAATTCCTGGTAGGGTCGACCCGGGTTTTCATGTATGGAAATCGTGCTGAACTCTGCCGTCGGTCGGTGGGTTTTATCGGGGATCTCCCGTTCCGCCCGACCTTTCATTCTGACGCTGCTGCATAATCACCTCATATCGGCCCTTGCCAACGCTGAAAATCTCAATGTTAACTGCTATCCAAAATCTCTTCACTCTTCTCCTACACATAACAAGGACACCCGTTTTTTCATAAAAAAAAATTTATAATAAATTTTTAGTATGTCTGCAGCTTTCAGTTGGTTACTGACCACATGTCTTTGCGAAGAGAGATCCTCACTTGACTGATCCGATAAGATTACTTCTGCATCAAGCATCTGTTGTTTGCAGGTAGAACACCAAGGCGAGAAAGAACTTTAATTATTCTGTCACCGAAGAGGACATGGGTTTTATACATTACCAGTCATGTAATATTTTCGCAAAAATCAGTTTTCCATCATGACAACCTACCCTTAAACCTTATGCCCTCTGTAGAGTGGTTTTTGGTATTCAATGCAACCTTTGCTATAGGCCGTTCGGAATAAAGTGAACACTAAATATTTAACCTTTGAAAAATATCACTAGCTGTTACTACACATAATTCAACATTACCGATAGTCACCTTACTGCTTGTATGGTTGGCAGCGAAATAACACAACATAGTTCCGTGTTAATTCGTATTTAAATACAACAATACTGAAACAAAATCAATCGACAGCGATATAATTGTATTTTATATAATTAATAAACTTATTTTTTATCAAACTATATATGTACCTATCGACTGAACAATTTATCTTACACGCGCAAACATAAAGTGACGTGTCCCAGGAGGTTAGACTTTCCCGTCGTTAGCTGCTACACGCGGAAAGATACGAATTGGCTGGAAACAGATCTTTAGCAGGGCTGTTTGGAGTGCTCACTTTATTCCGAACTGCCTATAACGTCAATTTGTGCTATTTGCCTTATTTTACTTTCGCTCATACTTTATATTAGCCTAAAATAAAAAAGTGTTGTATGAAACACACATATGTATATATATATATATTTTTTTTTTTATAGCAACAGTAAGATCATCCAGAACTCTGAAACCAAACGATTGTTAAGAATGTACACTGGTTCTTTGCGGATTTTAAGCTTCTATTTGGCGATGAAAAAGTTGAGTGTAGCATCGACACGTAACTAAGTGTATATATTGTGAACAGAACACATGTCTATTTGAAAAGTCTTATTATTAAATGTGTTGGGCAGTCATGTCTATAAAAGTACATTTGAATATATGCTTGGCCACAATGAAAACACGAAAATTAGTGTTACAGGAACCGTCTTTGAAACAAAGTATCGCCAGCTGCATGCTACTCACCCGAATATTCCTGAACTGAAGTATACGAGGAGGGCATTCTCAGCCCTCAGCATGAAGGAGAACACGACGTTAGCCAGAGCTTGAAGAATGAAGATTCCTATAGTGATCTCTCTGAAAAAAAGAAAAAAACTTACCATCACATCTCCTGCGAAATATTTTCCACTCAGAAAAATTTGTACGACTGCTTCCCTCAGGACCGATTTTTACAAAAGAAATGTCTACGTTCAGATTCTAAAATATTTTCAGCCAATTGATATTAAGATGTAGATCAAAATTATTTAAGTTTCCAGCTATCACACTTTTTTCCTCAAAATTTGCTCGGACAGTACTGATGGTTGTTAGTGCCTAATTTCTAAATGTCTTTAAGAACTTAAAGTGGTTTAAAGCCTTTTATGAACGAATTAGCCAGACACCAGGTGGAATTAATGTACATTTTTCTTGTTCAACTGAAGCATATTTTTTTAACTGGCTGAAAACGTTGTTTATGCATTACAAATCATATTTTAAACTTAGTAGTCAAGTAGAGTCTACAGAGATATTTTTTGACGGGAAACGTAACTCACTTGAACAAATGTGTCTTGTCTAGAAGAATGCCCATCAGTAGTTCGCCCAAGAGTCCACACAACATCATCATTAGACCCACACGACCAGCAAATTCTTGGCCATTCTGTAATTAAAAAAAAGGAATTCACAGTGAAAATGTGTGCTGCTTAAGGGGCCCGCCTCGTTGCCATAAAATCACACTGCAGCGTGTTTGAAGAAAACGTTTTACACCGAAACTAATACACGTGTGTTCACGCCGTTTGTCTACGAAAAGAACACACACTTCAGACGACTGCCCTTAAGTACTTTCAAGACAAAACACGTGTTAGAAATCCCCTTTTAGGGCACGTCAAAATGGGTTAAAACGGGATTTTCAGACTGCTATAGCGGAAAATATACTAGCCGAATAGGCCTACATGTGAAATCACTTAAGGGTAGTGCATTGGACTTTAGTAAAGTGATTTCGTAAATAAAACAACATGGTCGCCACTTAAAGTCCTATAGGAAATTTGTTTTTTCGCGAAGACTGCACGCCTTAAGCGTAGAGGCGACGCACCGTTGTGTGGCCCATACGACGTCGCCCTTAGCACCATACCTCACTCACACAAACACATGTGCCACGAGGCGTGCCCCTTAACCATTATAGTAGCTGGTCTGTATTTCATTCCACAGTAAGAAACTGAAAGGCGAGAAATAACGCATTTACCGCATAATACATATAACATGCAATGTAGATCAAATACTATGGCATGATATTTTGCAAGCTATCATCAGTACAATTATTACAGCAATATACAGACCTCTCCAATTAAATAAAACTTCTTTCGCTGAAATAGTGAATCCAAGACATTTCGCTTACAATTAAACGCAAACATATTTCGTTTCCTCAATCAATACTACCATTGTAAATATCCAGCTTAACTACCTAGCAGTGTTGTTGGGACAGACAAAGGCTTCAGAATGGTAACAACTCACCCAGTGGCCGATATGAGGAAGTAAATATGAAGGTATTCTTCCACATGGTACACTAAATTAGTTTTTTTAATTACTCAGAAGTATAATTCTGTTCTATACAAACACCACACAATTTAGACTGGTGAAACTAAGATGGTTTCAGCATAACCTCCCACGACCACCCACATCTTCTAAGCATCGAGATAGAGTGTTTACTGTACAGTGCTAGACAAAATCAGAGAGTCTCGTAATTTTTAGAATTTCGTGAAACGCGTATGGTACTATTGACCACAGCTTTGACTTTCTACTGCTCTTTACTTAAATCGGCCAAAACATTACATTACTGCCAGCTGGTTTTCCTTCGCTACCGATGCATTAAAATTGAATTGTTTTAATCTTCATAAGCACAACAGCAGTGCGTTGCAAAGGATGCAACTTTAAAGGGCCGGTAACATATACCAACAGCGTCTACATTGTCCACTTTACTCTCAGCCGTTCCTACAGTTCACTTAGCTATTTTCTAACTAAAAAACCAAGCCTGCTAACTAACTCCACATTAACATTAAATGTTATAACGTTTCAAAATAGTATTGTATATCAGGCAGATACAGCACAACTTGCAATGTTGAAGTACAGAAAAAAAATATCACACTACAAAATGCATTGTAAAATTATTATGAATGGCAAATTTATTAAGAACGAAAATTGACGTATAGAAGGCCAAACGCGACGATACCTGCTTGATACAATGACTTCCAAACAAAATGTGCAAGGGTGGATGCTCGAAACAAGGACTCAACAAGCAAGCTAAGCTAAAATAATCACCAGCTATACCTCTTCGCCAAACGAGTGTGATGTATTATTGTTTACGGCTACCACGGACTTAAAACCAACTATACAAATGTATGTTAAATATGTTGTAGTACTAACCGGAAAGTGGGCAAGAATTACTGGGTTGAGAACAGTACAGATAGCGTTAAGGGCGCCACCATTGATGCCGCTGGCGGCCATGACGAGCAGGTAGTTCTTGTTGGTCAGT
Organism: Medauroidea extradentata; assembly: GCA_003012365.1. Taxonomy (NCBI): domain Eukaryota; kingdom Metazoa; phylum Arthropoda; class Insecta; order Phasmatodea; family Phasmatidae; genus Medauroidea; species Medauroidea extradentata. The sequence goes on from PNEQ01000335.1 coordinate 61,273, forward strand.
AGTGAGTACAAGCTGCTAAGGAACTGCTTCAAGGTCACGTGGAGTCCCGAGCTCCGCTCCAGGGCCTGCGAACGACTGGGCGGCAGATCAGGCATGTCCTTGAACACTGCCGACAACACAGAGATGTTGTCATAGACATCCCTAGCCATCTCATCATCTTCTTATTCTCAAAGCAAGATGTAATCACTGGAGCTGCTACGCGTTGTTACCATTTTACACTTCGAATATATTAATTGTGCTAAGATGAATTTGAAAACAAAAAGGAGGTTCTTTGGAAATTTTTCGGACGTGGACAAGACAGTATTTGATCGTTGTCCCTATGATACTACAAAGGCAAAAAATGGAACTGATCTTTCAACAATTCTTGTATTGGGGAAGTATATAAATTGAACCATTTTGATGGACGTACACTATTGCGAGCGTTGAGCCAATTTTCTGCAGTGTCCGATAAGGACCCAGTGTGAATTTATCTACAAAAAAATTTGGAAAGTAAAATCTTAGTTTTACTTTAGTTCCTGACAGCTTGATTTTTAGCATTGTCGCAGCTGTGGAATGATTCAAGAATGTCTTAGCTGTATATGCCCAGTCTACTGTAAACTGGCGTACGTCAATGAAAATTGTTCAGTTGGCAAAACAAATAGGCGACCGCTTACTCAGCATTATGAGCAGAAAGACGAGCGTGGACACTCCGGCAGTGGCAAACATCATGCACTCGAGGTCCTTGCGGATATCTTCAGGGTCGTCGTGATGTTGGACCAAGAGCGGGGACATCAGGAACCCGATAGCCTCGCCCATCTGCAGCATAATGTACCAGTGAATGATATTGAAATGGCTTTCAAGGCTACATCGGAAACCAGCTTACCGGATTCCCATAGTAGTCAACGAGCTGGAGACTAAGAAAAGGAGTTTTTTTTTTGTTTCGAAATATTTTTGTTGTTTCAATTGTGTATTGATTTATTAGTTAACCAATTGTCATAATATATTAAGCATTAATCTTCCAGACAATACACAAATACCACACAATTTTAGTTTATCGTTCGTAGCTGGCATAGCCATGGAAATGTACTAAGTGTGACAGGTGCAAAGCTTAGAGTATGTGTTTCTATGTATGCCCATTACACTGAACATTCTATGGACGTCGACCATCGAGTGATATAGATGCAATATTATTTGTTGGGATATTTCGTGGCTTCTACTGTATCATACAGGAAAAGTTGTTTTTATTTGAATACACAGTTGAAGATGAAAATTTTTACTAACTTTAAAATTGTGGAGAAAAGGGGGCGATCACAGTTCACCAGTTCTTCACTTTACGGGTAACATTAACTAATTTAAAAGAGCAGACAAAATGTTTAGGTTTGTATTGTTATAACGCATAGCTATATTATGTTGGCTACTAAGCTTGAGATATTTTCTATTAATATTTATATCAAACACATTTTCTAACAATTACTTGAAGTTAAGAACTTCATATTTTGAAATTCAAGTTCGCTACAAAGAAAACCAACTACTTACGTGATATAATAATGACGTACTCGTATCGGACCAAGCTAAACTGAACACGAAAATATACAATGCGGCAAAGAATAAAGATGGCGAGAGATAATGTTTCCAGTATTGGCAGTACTGAACAGTGAACTATAAATGAGTAGCAGGGGTTGGTACCATCCCAAAGGTATAGCAGGACAATGACAGTGGACCACCTACTGCACTCGCCGGTTAGATTCGAGGCGGGGTAAGTCCTCGCATTTTCGCATGTTGGAATCGTGCTGGTCAATGCCGCTGGCCGACGGTGTTTATCTTGGGGATCTCCAGTTTCCATCACCTTTCTCATTACGGCTCTTCTCCATATCATCCTCCAGGCAAGCAGATGCCTGCTGGCACTCGGTAGTAATTCTGACTCCGGGGATCGATACCCTGGCCCCTCGGGTACCCTTCTCGTACAATATTTACATTTTAGTTAGCGATGACAGGACGGAGCAGGTATTGATGGAGCTCACCTCGTTGCCCAGAATGCCGACGGCACAGGCGGTGGACAACTGGGCAGGGCCGAACCAGACGGCGGCGACGCGTGTGGGAGCGCCCATCTCGAAGACCTGCGAGGCGGCCACCAGACCTTGACCCAGCAGTGCCAGAGGGAAGCGTCCCGGCGCCACTCCAGCTACCTTCACCCAGGAGCCCGTCACCATCAGCAGTGCGCCCATCTTTGTCGTCCAGCCAACCCCCTGCAACACGACAACCTAGCACTACAGCCCCTTGGCTTTAGAGGTCGAGGTCGCTATTAGGTGTGTGTTACGGCCACGACTAGTAGTTTTTACACATTGGGTAAAAAAACTAAACGGTTTCTTTAAAAAATGCTTTGAATAAGTAAAGACTATTGGTAGTCTTACAGTGCAAAGTAATGCTAAGTCCGTCCGGAAAATAAACTTTTTGTTTGAATTTGGTTTGTTATTATAACAAAATTTGTAACACTTTGGGTGCCAAAATCAAAAAAGTAAAGAAACAAGCTTGTTGCACCGACAACATTAGGGCATAAATAAATGTATTTTAGAATCAAAACAATGTAGTGGTTCTTTGAGATTATGTTGTTTAAAGAAAACTACTATCAAAATCATTGCAAAACTGTGAGGCGCGGCCTCGAAGGAACCATCCCATAATGTTTGACTCGCTCAGAATATTGAGTGAATACGCAGTCTCAGATGTGTACGACGGTATGGCGCACGACTCACCTTCTTGTCGACTAGGAAGCTGACGGGCAGGATGAGCACGACGAAGGCCGCCATGTAGATGAGAGATGTCCAATCCACATGTGAGGAGGACACGCCATAGTGGCGGGCCACCAGGTCGCTGACGATGGTGTACTGGATCCACTGGAAGGAGGTACACACACAGAAGAGGAAGAACAGCCCGAGTATGAGCCAGCGTCTTGGAGTTACCTTGATCCTCACGTCGGAAAGCAGTGAGGGGTCTTTGGCGGGCGACCGCGGCACCTCCGTGTACTCCATTTCACCCATAACCTCAACCTGAAGGCAGCCAACAGCGCTCTTATTTACCAACAATATTGTAAAACAACTACAAAATAATCTTGACACGAAATTTGAAAAATTTCGTCACAATACATTACTATATAGACAACTACTGCTACGTCAAATAAGTAATATAAGTACAATATATTAGGGAAAGTTTTCGTTTTATTATCTCCCTCGCTGTTTATTGTATGACTTATGTATGTACACGTGTTCTGTAGCGGGAGTCCTGGAAGTCTGCGTGAACTTCTAAAATATTCACAAATGCCTCATGATTGCAGTTGGGACTACAAATTATGCTATCAGAACATGTAACTTCAAGCAGGCAACTAACATAGTCCTCTGCCAGGTACCATGTGGAGTTGAACAATTTTTGTGTTTTACATGCACGAATTCCTTGAAGTAAAATTGTTTTAGTACTTTGGAGTAATGGAAATACAGTAGAGTAAGAAAGACCATGGTATGTTCAAAACGAGAGGAGTGCAATAAGGATGTAACAAGCACCCATTCAGCACTAACGGATTTTTTAACAAACGACATAAAGCACTTTATACTTGCGTTTAAAAGACCGTGCATAAAGTGGGACTAGTAAACTTGTATTAATAAGCCAAGGTTAGATATCTGTCTGTGATAATATTTCTGAACCTCCCTGCTTCCTCTGGTCATTGTAAGGATTTCCAACTGAATGTAAGAGCAACATAATTGATATTCACGTAAACACAATAAGAACACGTCTACATATGACTTAACTATGAACAAATAGAAAGGACTGCTGCATTATTTGATTTCTTGATACATTGTAGAGTACACAACAAATTTTTTTTTGTGTGCAAGCCTTAAATCTTCGTTGTCTGTTTTCTTTAATAAATTTGGTATAGGTACTTTAGAATTATTGTTTTAGAACTATTCCCGTGATGATCTTAAAGAAATTTTAATTCAGTGTGCTAGTCTGTCAGTTACTTCATGCAATTTATGCTTAAGATAAGTCACTTCAGTATTATCTGAATATACATAAGATAAATGAAATATTCTTCTACAAAATGTGGCGAAAACGTTTTTTTTTTTTTTTTTTTTTTTTTTTTTAGAACACTGCGAGATTTCTTTATCAGGTCAGGGCTCGAAAGCAAATAATTTTGAACAATTTTGTTTGCTGTGTGAATGCGTTGATAAACCTGAATACATTGTACAGTCTTTGTTTCGGAGACTTATTCTTTTCTAACAAACCCCCATACATTTATTACCAAGCATATCACTTTTAATCTTCTTTTTAATTGACATTTTGACATGCTACTAACTTTCAAC